>BOPN01006803.1:40000-42500 GCA_017312705.2 Penaeus japonicus
TCCTAAACAGTCAGATAAAACACTTATATCTACTCTAAACACATCAAAATTAACCCACTCACGACGGGGGCATTCCAGCCTTGAATGTCCCAATGCCGGGGCGTTCAAATTATTAGGCCTAAATCAATTAAATGGCTGGCACACAATACTGTGCCGCCCGGCCACTGGGCTTTTGAATGAGCGGTACAGTACTGTACCACCCGTCCAGAGAGGGTTAAAAAAAAAGAAATGTCACACCTTGCACTTTCGAGGATGCAGAGTATTTGTGAGAGCTTCATCAATAGTAGCAAGATCCTTAATCAATTTTAACACTTCACCATCTGGTTCTTGGGAGTCTAAACCAGTTGCAAATCCACCTCCACGAGCAACTGGCAGCAGGTAGAAGAAGCAGTGCAGCCGCACCTAGGAGGCAAATCAAGTCCTAGTGAAGCTAATGACATATATGGAGTTTTTTTGGATTTTATTATAAATTGAATTTTGATTCTGCATTGTAACCACACAAGATCTCACCTCTAGATGTAGCACCAATAGACAAGTATGTGCCAACTCCTCAAAGTCCTTGGCAAGGGAGGTGAGTGTCTGCACAGAGGCATCAGACACTGGAGGCACTTCACCTGACACCAAGATGCCAGAGGATGATGATTTTACAGGTAATGAAGTTGCAAACTTAACTATACAAGTGCCAAACCATTCCTGTAATAATAATGCAATTGTAAATTTGATGTATTGTCAATATTAACAACAGTGTAACTTTGTCGACCATAAAACATGTTAGTTTTTTAATTAACTCAAAACATGTTCTGAAATGGTGCTTACCAAACTCTCTTGTAAATGTGCCAGAGTTCGTAGTTGAGCAGGATCAGCCAAGATCTCATGTTGTGGTATCAACTGGTCTCCAAGGTTACCTGTCAAGATCTCTGCTTCCTTGCGGTTTCGCTCACCAACCTGTTATGAATGTTTCAGAGCAATAAGTGGCATGAAGTTATAAAGTAAACATATAAAACTTATACGTAGCATTTTTCCTTCTTATACATAAAATACTGCACTTGCCTCTTCTGGGTTTTCTTCTCCTTCAATTGCACACTCAGAAGTTACACCTGCTTGTAGGGCTCTCCAATTGGGAAGATCTCTGCAAAATAATAAAATTGACATTAATATTCAAATGAAAGCAACATCATAGCTTGGCACATTTCTAGCTCAGAATTTATAGCACCAATATTAACTCATTCGCACCAGGCTGATTATTTGCCATATACTGCTCCTTCCATGAAGATAATAAGTGCACGCAGCCTTCAAGCGCTAGATCTCTCCTGGTGCAATACCACCCTACGCTTCTGAAAGCACTTTACACCCGCCCGATTTTATGAGATATACATACGTAACTATGTAAAACGTGTATTTAGAGGGAATGATCATGACATGATAGGACATCATCTTGCATTAATGAAATATTCCCATGACTTGATAGCTTGTCATCTGGTGCGAATGGGTTAAGACCAATTTAAATACCTGAGGAATCTGCTAATATCCTCATCTTTGGCCCAAGTTGCTGAAATTATTCTCTTGTCCTCAGAGTCAGGTTGGGTGATCCCCCGGTAGGCTGCCTGGCATGTTTCACGGTAGTTCATGAGGGTGTTGCACATCATAGACACAAAGTGGTCAGCATAGAGAGGGAGAGCTCCAAGTAACCACCTCAGTTCTTCAATACTCTGCCACACACTGATACTACTCTGTGTTGTCAGGGAGAGAAGTGTAGTAGCCATAAATGTGATATTTACATAATAGTATCATATTCATCTATTTGAAAATAATCATGATAACGAAATAAAGAAAAACACAATATTCCTGATTCATTCCTGCAAAAAACTATAGTCACCATCAACAAAGATCTATACCTGTAGGAGTGGCCGACTAATTTTGAGTGCCTTGAGGACCTGCGGATCTTTACAAGTGCGCCACTGGTCAAGAGCTTTGGTGGCTTGTTCCAGCCTGCCTGCTGTCTCAACATGCAACTGAGCCAGGAAGGCATCTTTGATATAGTCAGTGATGAAGACATAAAGTGTACAGTGGGTTCTGGAAAATAGCAAATGAAAATTTATCAATGCATAGAACTAGTTAAACTTTTTACTTAATAATCTCACTCTAACATTTCTTATATTTTTGTTTAAAATTAAGCTTTCAGGTAGAATATAAGTCGGCTTTGTTGATTCCTTAATAGCATATAAATGAAATGAATTACAAATTGATGATGTGACTGTATATTAGAAAGGAGTTCCCTTTAAATCACTGTTAATTGTTTTATTCATTTTTAATCTACCTAGTCTTCAGCTATTCTGTCAATTAAACAATTGATTCAGTCTTAAACTTGTATACTGATTCTAACTGTTATATTCTCCAAAACCTGAAATTAGACTTACCCTGGTGAGCATCCAAGGGCATCTTCAATCTCCCTAATGAAAGACAGGAGAGGGTTGAACACAGCCGTGATGTTGTGGGGTGA
>BOPN01006803.1:47500-50000 GCA_017312705.2 Penaeus japonicus
GCCTGCCCTTTCACTTCTGAAAAAGAAAATAAGGAAGAAAATGTATACAACTGAGCTCTCTCTCTGCTAGAGAGTAAGTATGGACATACATTTGTTCCAGAAGAAGCATTACATGTTTGTGCTCAACGCCTTCTAACCACCGTTCCTTCAGCTCATCACGCTTACAGTGAAGTAAACGCTTACATGCTGCCAAGTTTTCTTTGATAGTTCGAATGCGTTTCCTTGAGTCTGCAAGACGACCTGAGACATCTCCAAATATCTGCATGAAAGTGCATATTAGTTTTCCACATACCTTTCCCATTACAATTAAGAGTCATATATACAGAAAAAGCCATCAGAAATTAAGGATAAGTAACATTCCTGAAAAGTTTCTAATTATGATGTCCTTTTCACATTTCCTTTAAGCTAATATCAATCATTTTATAAACAGTATAAAAAATCATTTCATATGTAGACATCTGCATAATACACATTATTACACAGATGAACATGTCAAAAACATACCTGCATAACATCCTTGAGTGACTGGTCATGCCTTGTTATAAGTTGGTCTAATCGCTGATCACTCTTGCGGTACTCTTTCTCCAGACGAGCCTTTTCACGATCCCTCTGCTCATTATTTTCACTTGCTGATAACGTCCGAATGACGGACATTAACAGCCCACTCTACAAAAAATCAAAATCAAAGGTCTTTTATAATCACAGTAAAATCTAATGGCTTCTAATTCATTTCCCTAAGCAAGTTCAAATCATCAACACAATCTTATCTCCAAATTACTTAGATCATTCTATAACTCGCCTACTTACATGATACATTACTATCAGGGATATGTCATAGAATTTCATTTGTCTTGGATTCACTCTTGCATCATAATGTTATTTTCACAATATTTCATAGACTTTTCCCCTTATAGCTGCATATAATTATGTGATATCAGTTAGCAACAATTAGTCTTTGTAAAATCATAAAACACTAACAAACCTCCACCATATACATACTAGCAAGATTGAGCTCATAGACTTCCCTGAAAATTCATCATCAAATAAGGAACAAATCTTTATCTTTCCATAAAATACATGGTGGTGATTTGTTGGATTTTGCCAGAGAACAAAGCAAGGAGGACATGGCAACACTTGACACTGAACTAGTATCATTGTGTACTCTAGATTATAGGTCATCCATCACAAATCATAGCAAAATTCAAGTGAGACTGGAGAGCAAGTAGTGACTGATGTTTTGGTAGTTCTTCATATTACTTGACTTACTATATTTTTTTCATGCATACTATACTAAAGTGCAACAATTAAGCTGCATAATACAACCCAAAGGAATATTCTATAGTAACAAGCATTGTATTATCAAGACAACTATTTACTCCTGATATAAAGAACTTTTTTCAGCCTTCATTTTTTACTAACTTATCCTGTATTTTACATTAGGTTTTATTAAGTACTTGTTATGACAGAATATTCCTCTGGGTCTTCTTATGTGCCTAAACTTATGCATGAAAAAGTTTTGTTAAAAACTAAAGCTGAAAAGAATTACTTAAAGTCGGGAGAATTACCTTGGGAGCTCTTGTAATTATAAAATATTCTTTTGGGTTGTTTTGAAGCAAAACTTTTGCGCTTTATTCCAGCAGAATTAAAAACATTTAATACATAAAAACGAATCTGAATACAATGAGCTGAAAATAGCATGGTATATGTGAACACCCTGAAACTGGAGCAGAGATGTTGTGGTGCAAATACATTAGATGCAACAGCTCTAGGCACTAACACATCCAATAAAAATAGGAAAATAAACATGCATTTTGAAACCCAGCGTGACTGTCTTTTATACATTTTCCACTATTACTTTCAAATTCTCTTTCATTGATGAAAATATACTGAAGCTAAGAATTCCCTTACCTCCATGAAGTTTTCAACTAAACACCACACATTCATGCATAGATTACAATATTATGTTAACATTTAAATACAGCTATGTGGAAAGGGAAATCTTTCAATATCGACATATAGTTGCATTAAAAATATATATGAGAAAGAATAAGCGACTTTCGTTCGGCCCAAAAACCACTTGTCAGCTCCGGGTGACATAATAAAGGACTCAAAACTACCTTATTACAGCGGATCACCCTTCATATTTGGTCTCTTTCGATCCCTTCTCTCACCTTCATGCTAAAATTAAAATAATAATTCCGAATAAGTTACCGCAGAGTCCTTGCCAGCCTGTTTGCTGGCTCTGGCGGGCCGCAGGGGCGTTGCTGTGTCTGCCATCTTTGTTGACTTCGGAGGGCGTTCGCGGTCACGAATCCGGACGAATCCGCTGATCCCGTCGGGAGATTGCCTGCGGGAGGAGGCGTTCGGGAGAAGGAATCCGAGGGCATCCGAGAATCCGCTCAGAAAAGTTTGACATTTGAGGTCCTTTGCATGTTTTACGATGATATTCGCTGCTGTTGTCAATTTGAGGAAATGATAGATTAGAAGTGAAAGTATGCCT
>BOPN01006803.1:52500-59237 GCA_017312705.2 Penaeus japonicus
CTTCTCTCATTTACCACAAACTTTTTCTTCCATTTGAGTTTTTATTTTATTTTTTTACAAACATATATCTCAAAGACCCTCCCCCCTTCCCAGCTATGAGGAAGCGGAATGGCTGGAGCACGTGGAGGGCGATGGATCCCTCTTGTATGTGGAATCTTACGTGTCCAGCACAGTGAGGGAGAAACAAGCACAGGCATTCAAGGCGTCAGGAGGAGGAGAGAGGAAGCCAGCATTTTCATCTCCGACGAAGGATATCAAGAAGAAGAGTATGAGTTTCAATTTATGTAGATTATTAGATGGATAAAGAATTAGATTTAAAATTACAGACAAGTACAAAGGTGTTTTTTCTCATTTATAAAGCTATTAACCCCTTCTGATTGTCCTTCTAGAATTTAAATTCATCACAAATCATCCTTGTCTAGGGTGAGGATTGTTAACAGATTACGTTCAGTCTATATTAGGCTATTAGATATGAAGGAGAATCATTTTTAATATGTGTATGATTTTCAATAAGTAAGAGAGTAATTCTGATTTATTCAAAAGATTCGATAACTAAACTTGACTGATTTACCATTAAAAAAAAGCTTCTCTCCACAGATAAACTCCTTCGCCTGTTACAGCGTAGGCCAAGCGTAAGGGTGAAGAGTGGTCACCGGGTTGGTGTAGGGGGAGAGGGAGGCCCAAGGAGTGGAGCCGACTTAGCTTCAGCACCCAAGGTCACCTTTAGGGATAACCCGAGTGGAGAAGTTAGGAAGGTCAACTTGCAGGTGAGTCTGCACTGATTTTTTCTTTCCTTTTTATTTTCTCCATTTTGTTTCCTTTTTTTTTTTCTGATCTCTTTCTTCCCAGCTTAATTTTTTCCTTCCTTTTTTCCTTTAACTGTCTTTTATACTTTCCTTTTTCTCCTTTTGTTTTACTTCATCTTTCCCTATAAAAAGTCTCATAATAATTGAGCCATATGAACCATGAAATGCATTGTAAAATACCAAGCTTATAACATATTATACATAATCCCACACATAATCCAGTTTCCATCATACACAGGTATTTGAAGGAGGAAATAATTTGGGTCGTCGAGCAAGCTTGTGTGAGACAGTCTTGGGTGTTGTTCCTGGACGTTTCAGTGAACCTCCAGACTCAAGGGTGATGGTGGCAGGTCTCGTCCCTGGTTCTCAGGCCCTTAGGGATGGTGTCATCAAGATTGGTAAGATGGGCTGATGTGCTCTTGGTTGCTTTGGACTGGATGGGAATGTTTTGAATTTGGAAAAAATTAGAATCATTTGTTGTTATTGCATTGTGTTGCAAGTGTGTTTATAAGTGTAAATGTGAGTATATATTAGTATTTGAATGATTTATAGCTATTGTGTTGTGTTGTGAGTGTGCGTTTATAAGTGTAAATGTGAGTATATAGGAACATTTGAATTTTTTGATGTATTAAGATTGATTCATGTATCACCCTTTCTGACAAAAAGTGATAAATTTTTCATATTTTTAAGGTGACTGGCTGAAGGAGGTGGATGGAACAGACATCAACTGGGACAACTTGGATGACATTCTGGCTGAGTTACAGGTGAGTAAAAGTTGTTTTGTTTATTAACAGTTTTTGACAGATGTTTTCTATATAGCTTTTTTCCTGATTTTAAAACTTTTTTTTCTCTTTATAGTAGTATATTTACATTAATAATCATTCAACTAACATTGCAGTTTTTAATTAGGTAATTATCTAGACAAATATTTCAGGAAATGCAGACTGATGATCATTATCAACTATGATTCTATAAATTAAAGTCTATTACTATCTGATAATGTGTTCCTTATCACCAACTGTTATTTTGTTCATTGTTCTACATTATGAAGTCCATTGTAGAGCACAGGACAAATATGTAATACTTTGTGTTTAGGGAATTTATAATCTTTGGCAATATTGTATTGTATGATTTTCAATGCATGTAAAATATGCATGATCATGTAGTTCTATGTTGCCTTATTTCTTTGGAGTACAGGAATAGATTAAATAGTCCAAAAAGCATATAATGCCATTTTCATTGCAGATTCCTTCAACCATCAGCTTATCTGTGCAGAAATGTGCATCGGAGACCTTGCCTGAGGATACAGATCACGATAGAAAGGTGATTTCACTTACGTATACCTGTAAATGGTTTTATGTCCATCAGCATGTCAAAATCTATAACATTTCCTAATTGATTATATCAAAAAGACTTATTCATTTTATTTGTATTTTTATTTGCTTTCAGCATTGCATCCCAGTTACATTTCATGTGGATGAAGTCCTTATCTGAGCAAGATAAATGAATGAACACAGCATTTCATCATAGAAAGCTAATATTACAGAAATACATCTCAGATAAATTTTTATCACTTTAAATGCCAAATAAACCAAATGTTACAACCAACTGAACTGTTCATTCTCAGTCATCTCATCTCCGTACCTTTACCATCAGAGAGTAATCCAGACACAGCTGGTGAAGGTGGTCACGGGAGTCGAGGTGGACAGTCGAGACAAGACCTTCCTCCAGGAGCTGCCCCACACTCTCCTGTACCTCAGTCTCGTGGGTGTGACTGAAGACTCACCTGATGGGGCTGATATTAGGTTTGTTTGTGTGTGTGTGTGTGTGTGTGTGTGTGTGTGTGTGTGTGTGTGTGTGTGTGTGTGTGTGTGTGTGTGTGTGTGTGTGTGTGTGTGTGTGTGTGTGTGTGTGTGTGTGTGTGTGCGTGAGTGTGAGTGTGTGATGAAGACCAGTTTTTGTTGTATTTTGAAAAGTTTATTATGATATGTGATGTGGAGTGTAGGGGATTCAAATGGATGGACTGGTATTATCTGTTAGATATTTTCTTTTCTTTTCTTTATGTTGTTGTATTTGACATTATATTCAGATTTTATGATATCCAGGAATTTTTTGTCACATAAATAGTTTTAATCACTGTATTATTTCCAAAATGTTCTTCCCTTGTCAGGTATCAGTTCCCCAACTGGAGTAACAAGCTGGTTAAAGTGAGAGGCATGTTCATCACCACAGCCCACACAGTGCAGGAAGTGACAGGGGAGCCTACACTGTGGTACAAGTTCTTCTGCCTTTCCTTTATTCTTTTTTCCTTCTTCTTATTATTAATCTTTTTCCTCTCCTTCATTTCTTCTTCTTTATATTCTTCCTCTTCTTCTTTTACTCTTCTTTTCTCCTTCTTCTTCTTCTTCCTCTTCCTTTTGTGTAAATCTATATTTTGTACTGAACTCAGACTTAGGGTTTTTGCTCTTCTTTATCTTTTATACATATTAAGAGGTTTCTTATTTTGATTTCCTTTGTTGGCTATATATGGTATTTTATTGTACATTTTTGTTATCAGGAACTAAAGCAAGGTAACCATATTAATTCATATTTTTTTGGCAGCTCAACAGTGTTGATAGATGGCGAGTACTATCACGTTGCATATGTGAGAGAAAATAATGACATCTTCCTTCTTGCTCTTCCACATTCTTAGTAAGTGTTTCTTTTTCAATCTCTGTTTCTTTTATTTTTTCCTTTTTTCATTCACATATTATGGATTTTGATATCAGTTATCACTGTTATTTATAAGACTGTATAATAGCGACCATAAAAGCTTCTTTTTTTTTCTTTGTATTTTAGTAGAATTTATTGATAACTAATACACATCATTTTAACTCTGCAGTGTGTCAAGCCATGAGATTATAGCACTGATGGAACAGATTGCTAATCTCATCAAATTTGAATTTGAAACCTTAACCAAGTAAGTCATTTCTTTGTGCTGGTCAACTCTTGCTTTGCTTTCCTGTTACTTGCTTTCTTTTAAACTGTGTTCAGTGTGACCATTGTTGAGAAGGGTATTATTATTTATGAAACATTTTGATTAATCAATTGATTATATAGATTATTGCTTTTGATTCATTTTGATTTTGATAATTGATTTTGATTCATTTTGATTTTGATCATTGATTTTCATTCTTCTTGTTTAATCTTATCAGGATTTTCCTAACTCATGTGGGAATTCCAAATGCAAGTTAAAAGTAATGATTGTAGTTTTAATAATAATGGTGACACTGTAATCAAGAAGGAAAATCATATGAAGATGGCAGATGATATTATTAGGAATGACACAGACCGTAGTGATTATGAATAAAGAGTAATGATTTTTATGATAGCTAACTGTGCTAATGAAAGTAAAAATATAAAATAGATAAAGAGGATAATAAAGATAATAAGAATGTTAATGGCAATAATTACTAAAATTGGGAGGCTTATGATCATAATGAAAATTATAATGATGATAACCTTAACCCCCCCCCCCCTCCTCAATACCCAAGTGGTGTGGGTCTCTCCCACAACAAAGCCTACCTGGACCACCTCATGAGCCACATTCTGGGGAGTGTGTTGTCCCAGGGGTGTAGGGGGGCCGGAGGAGGGGGCAGCCAAGCCAACCCCTACCTGCCCCTTGTCCCCATCGTGTCGCAGAGCCTCGTCTTCGCGCTCCCCACTTGGCTCATCCTCCAAGGGGATGGGGAGACCAAAGTGAGTTGTCCAAAGGAGGGACATAGGCAGAGGTTGTGGTACTGTCAGTCTGCTTAAGTCGCTGCTTATTATCAGGAGTTATGTTTGTTTTGTGCTTATTTATATTTGATTTTGTTAGTTGGGTGGAGTGTGAGTTTGCTAGAGTATGTGTATTTTCATGATTTTTCATTCGTTATTTATTTTTTTCATTGCATCTTTTTTTTCTTTCTTTGAATATAAAGATTTTTTAAATTCAAGCTTCATTCCTTTAAGCATATTGCTTATCTTGCTATATTATTCATTATACTATGTTTAATCTATGTATTATTTCATTTTTGACTTGAAGGATATGAGAAATGGCATGAAACCTAATTGTCTTTTTGTTATTCTTCAGCTTCAGGTTGACAACTGTCTGAGTGAGTTGGAGTCTGGTGATTTTGGGGATGATGTAAGTTTGATAGATCTCATTAGGATATTGACGTGAAGTGATTTTTATCATGAGTTTGTATACTGAGCAAGTTTTTTTTTTCTTTCTAATGATAATTTAGATTATTCAGGATTTATTCTTTTCTTTTCTTTTCTTTATGTAATTTGCATAAATCACTTTTACGCTTCTTGACTGCTTTTCAGTCAAAGAGATTAATAAATAGTACACTGATAGAAACTTTTGCCCTTGTCATAACAAAAATATATAGTTTGTATCATAATTACAGGATTCAGACTGTGAAGACTGCTCATCCATGTACAACATATTGGGTACATGTTTATTCTATAAGGTGCGTATAGAAAATCACGCTTCTGTTAGTCACTTTTTAGAGTAATTGTAGTAATGAAGAAGTCAATATATATAGACTCAGTTAATAAACTATCAAACTAAAAAAGGGATGCTCAGTGTAATGTGTATGAAATATCTCTCTATTACAAACTTCAGGGCAGGCTGGTGGCTTCTCATCTGTGCACAGAGGACCTGCAACATATGTGGCTCTTTGTGCAGCACCATGGATTGCTCTCGCTAACCACCCATGAATCTGTCAGTCAGATGGTAGCTTGGAGACAGGTTTATCCTCCAGGCCAGCCACGAGATGACGGATCAAAGCACTACTTGTTGGTTGTTGCTACGGTGAGATTGCAAGAATTACATGCATGTTTGCTATAGGACCTCAGGCATAACTAGGTGTCTAGCACTGGGGGGCACATCTGATTGTGGGGGGATGGGGGTGGCATTTGGATGCATATTTACAGCAATGTATATAACATGCTTGTAGGAATATTGTCAATAAGTTGGAAATAAGAGTTAAGGTCCACACTTTCTTTTGGTGTATGTGTATCCTTCCACATGTTTTCCCCCAACTACATCATTTTGCCCACATCAGAGGTACCAGCATATCACAAGTGAAGTAGTAGCAACATGTCTCAGGATACTGCATCATCAACAACTTAATAGGTTGTTGTCTAATATGTTGTATTTTGTGTTGTTAAGATGTTTTGTTGCCAGGATGGAGGTACCTTAAGAGATATAGATATTATAAAAGTTCACAGATGAGGTTTATGGTGGCTCTGATATTAGAAGTTAAAGGAATTTCTTTACTCTTTCTTTCTTTGTTATATTGGCATATTGTGTAAAAGAGGAAATAGAAATATGTACTTTCTAGAATGATTCATCTCTCCAAACAGAATCACATGCTGTTGGCACTTCTCCTGGAGGCTGGAGGAGTCACAGAATTGTAAGTAAAATGTTTGGAATGTTTAGATGTTATTTACTGATGTTTCCCCATAATTATTTTGGTAATCCACCAATACGTTCTTATTCATTCTTCTATACATTTTCTTACCTTGATTTTATTCCTAATTAACCAATCTTTTTTCTCCTTAGTAATCATTCAATTTGTCCAATCATCCATCAGTCCATCTATGAGAAACACTTTTTGACTTGCAAAATATAGCAAAATGTAATTCCAAGCCCAGTTGCATTTCATAAACTAACACAGGAAGACACTCAGCCAAAAGATAACAATCTCTCCCCTCCTTTACAGTGTAGAAGATGGAGCAGGACCAGACCCCTTTCTAGTGGACCAGGCTGAGGCTTCCTTGTATCAGCTTCACGCTCTCCATGTCCACACCATCTGTGAGGAAAGGTGACTGTTGAGGCTTAGAGGATGTTATTTTGTGATGAAGATATATATATATGTATATGTATATATATATATATATATA
>BOPN01006803.1:59337-69829 GCA_017312705.2 Penaeus japonicus
TTATATATATATATATATATATATATATTTATATATATATATATATATATATTTATATATATATATATATATATATATATATATATTTATATATATAAATATATATGTATATATATATATATATATATATATATATATATATATATATATATAAATATATATGTATGTATGTATGTATGTATGTATGTATGAATGTATGTATGTATGTATATTGTATGTAAACAAAAATGTAACAAATACTTAATGTTCCTGATCTTTTGATGAAGTGAATGTTTATTTCCATTTACAGTTTGATCAATGGAGGCATTGAAACCATTGCAGCTGACGATAAGTACAACCGAGGAACACCCACTAAGAAGGCTAAAGACAAGAATGAGGCAGTAGAAGGTGGGTCAAAGTGTAGAGCAATTGGGATTTCAGTTGCAATTGTAGCTGATGAATGATTCAGAATTTTTTTCATTCCTTCCCATTATGATGATGATTTTCATATTTTATTTTGTCTTATTTACTTATCGGTTTTAGATTCCATTTTCATACTTGAACTGTTCTTGTAATTTTGATACATGTATCCTCTCATTTTGTCTTCTAATATTGTATGTTTTTTGTTTACTTTATAGAAATTGCAAGCTATTTATTCCTTCAGTTATGATGTCCTATCATACCAAATTACCACATGAAAATTAGTATCATTTTGCAAATACGTCATATGTAGATTCATATATCATACCATGTCTAGAAAAAAAATAGAAGACACACTCATCTTACGATTCCCATCCTGCTAGGTTAATAAAAAGGTATTACCTTATCACAGTTTTATTTTTGTACAGGATTAGAAAAAAAGGTTACATATCATCCTAGTATTTTATATTTGTATAGGACTAAAAAAAAGTAAAAATAGGTATCATCTTTCACTGCAATCCTCTATCAATACCTTATATCAGCAACATGCAACATCCCCAGCAGGAGGAATCAGACTGCCCGACGTGCCCTCCATCCTCAAGCAGAAGTCGTCCCCCCTGCCTGAGTCGCGGCTCCACATCCACGACCACACCGGATGCGAGTGCGAAGGGAGTGTCGGGGAGACTAGCGAGGACTCCTTCACACACAGCTCCCAGAGCTCCTCACTCGCCTTGGAGGAGGAGGAAGGGGAGGAGGAGTCTGATTATGACTGGAGGATTTTCAAGGTGGACGATGATGGGCTCTTGGCTGTTTGAGATCAGTGCATTTCTCTTTGAGATCTTTGTTTACATTGATTCTGTTTGATATATTTACTCATCTACACTTTGGTGTTATGTTATTATTTTTTAATGCTACGTTCATTTTATTTGATAAGTTACTCATTCTTCGCATTATTGTTTTATTCCACTCTTTTTGTGTTCACTGCTTGTTAATTTCTCTCCCTCTCCCTCTCCCACTCCATTTCCCTCTCTGTCCCTCTGTGTGCCTCTCTCTCTCTCTCTCTCTCCCTCTCTCCCTCTCTCTCCCTCCCTCTCTCCCTCTCTCTCCCTCTCTCTCCCTCTCTCTCCCTCTCTTCCTCTCTCCCTCTCTCCCTCCCTCTCCTTCTACCTCTCCCTCCCTCCGTCTCTCTATCTCTCTCTCAAAGCTATATTATAAGTAATCTCAAACAATCATTGGTAATGCAATGTGAATCTGACTTAAGGATTTCTTCTACTCACCAACAGTCTGCAGAGAGTCGTGGTCTTCACCAGTATGATCTTGACATAAAGGTTCCAGCCAATAAGCTTCCCACATCACCAGTTCGGTAAGGAATATTTGTTGCTCTCTTTTTGAAGTCCATGTTTTCTTTGTTATCATCATTTTTATCATATAAGTATTTATAACTATATTTATCATTGGTATTTCCAATATTTCTTTCAATAGAGCATACATTTCTTTACTTTGGAATTTCCTTTTATTGTGTTCAGGGAGTCAATGATTTTCTACAATATATATGTTGTTAGATTTTGTTTATAACAGATAGATAGTCATGGATATCCAAATTTTTGTCTATGTCTTACTCTAATACTCACTCTATTGTCCTCATCCTACCCCTCTTTTCTCTCTCTCTCTCACACACACTCACTCTGTTTCTCTCTCTTGCTCCCCCCTCTCCCTCTCCCTCTTTCTCTCTCTCTCCACTCCCTCTTATTGATTTTATCTGTAATGTTTATTCACACATTTCACTGTATGTATATAAAGGTTATTCCCTTACATCCCAGCCTCACCAGTGGGAATGAGAGAGTCCTCTTCTACATGGTGCAGCTGGAGGTAGGGGAAGGTGTGATGGTGCAATCCCTTCCCCCTCCAGCCCCTATCCCTCCGTCCGCCTCTCCATCCACCAGCTCTCAACCACAGCCTCCTTCACTCCAGGCTCAGGTGCTCAATAGCTTTCGGTCCGTTTGTGCTCATATACACCACATTCTCCATGCAGCCGTAAGGGGAAAGGTATGTATTGTATACCTCTTTGGTATTTTTGATTAAGAACTGTTTTGGATTTGTTTTTGTTAAGTACATGTGACTTAAGTATATAGTATATTTTCCATGTACAGGAACAGCATGGAATTTATGGCAGCAGTACAGCCCTCAGTGGCATAAAAGAACATGGGGTCTTATTTACTTACACACCCCCTGCAACCGATGGAGCAAATGGAAGTAAAAGAAGACCACCACCACTCTCTTACTGGGTTGTTGGGTAAGTTGGAGGTGTTGATGTAACCTGCCTCCTTTGCTGGCTATCCGTAGTTTTTCAAAATTGTCCCTTGGTTTGGGAAATTCAAAGAGCCTTTGATTATTTACATGGGAAACAACATTCTAACTTTATGAAAAATATTATACAGAACTTAGGTTGAAAGGAAATTTACTAAATGAAAAAAAACATTTTAACACTGATAAAGGTACTTGATAGTCCAGAATTACCTATACATTTCTGTATGATTCTGCTAATGATTTTTATAGACTTTTTTGACTTTTAAGTCACTCTTTACCAATTCTTGAAAAAAACATTACATAGGCAAATTAAATAGAAAAAGACACTAAAAAACTCTTCTGAAGTGGTTTCTTTTCATTAAATGGTCACAAAACTCTGCTTGTATATAGAGCCATTGAAACTGAGACCTTTAGTGGACACAAGATATTAACTTCATCACTTTCTCCTTCCACCTTCCAGAAGATTGCTGGGTCCACCATATCACCGAGAAATTTACATCTGCTACCATGAAGCCATTCCCCAGAATGTCATTGAATTAGCTTTCCGCGTGTCACTGGGATGCATCATTTGAGTTATATCACATTTTCATCTCACAAAAAAAATCAATTGAATAATTGCATACTCTAATTGGGAAGTACTCCCATCACTAATAAACAGACACTAATGGTCATTGTACATGATATGAGCCACTATATTTTATGAATACTTATGATGGTTGTCTAACTGATCTGCAATAGCTGTGATCAAGAAAAGTCACCTTTTAAGAAGTTATGAGGCCGTTTTTATTGTTCATGACAAGTTTGAGTACTTAATTATATTTTAAGAAAATTGTTTTTATTGTTTGTAAGGCAGCTAACATTATTTTCAATAATGCAATTATTGTGTTAAGCATACATATATATATATATTTTACCATGTACTTACATCATTAAGCTATAGTATTTTTATAGTTTCATACCAATTGAATAGCTAGACTAGCATCTGTTCCGCAGATTTTGTTTGGGGTAAAAAATGGTGGTTTTGGGGTAATAACTCTTGAATGGAATGTTAGAGTGGATTCTAAACATATACTAATGCAAATTAAACATTACTTTTGATCTCTCTGAACCATTCCATACAAAAAAAGCTTTAAACAAAAAGCACTTAATAACTTTTGTTCAAAACTTTTTACTCATTGAAGTATTTGTTATAACTTTATACTTTTCTAATTTCATAAATAAAATTGATAAATAAAAAAATATTGTATCATTCATTTTTCACTGTTGTAGAAGGAGATAACTGTACACATCTCAAAAGACTATTGAGTAATTGAATTAATTTAATCAGTACATTGTAAGATACTGGCAAAAATGATGTGACATGCATTTTCTTCCCCCCAAGTTTCCAAATAATTATATTTTGTTTTACTCTCATATATAAAAATTACATTTACCTGATGCCACTCCCGCTGACTAGATAACAAGTGTTAGATCTCTCCTGGCCCGATGCTCGCAGAACACTTTTCACTCACCCAATTCTTCACAAGTTAAGAAAAATGTTTCTATACAAATGGAACTCCTATGAGTATATGCATACATAATAATGTGAAATATGTGTTTTGAGGGAGTGATCATGATACAATAGGACGTCATCCAGCAGGAGCAAAGTATTCCCATGACGTGATATCACACCATCGGAATGAATGGGTTAATGCAGCTTTCTATATCTTTTTTTTATGCTTTGCAGTTGTTGTTTTTTAAACTGCTATTATACATCAAAGTAACTGAACAAGTCACCTCAAACAATACCTAAGAATGATCTTATAGGTAGGCCATCAGTATTTATCATGTAACAATCTATGTTCCTCTGTGTTCAAGGTTATAGGAAAAAAAGAAAATCTCAGAGCACCACTTTAATAAATCATCATTGTAACAAACTGTACATTTCTTCACACACACATGCTAACTAATATAATAATCTTTTGCTCCTTATCATTTACATACTTGTGTAAAGTTCTTAAAACTTTCTACATTCCACACAAAATACATACTGTATGTTCCACCATATTACCAAAACAATCTTGTGCAAGTCATTACATTTAAAATATCTAACTGCATAGTTACTAAAGGTGTATTCATCATATACACTCTACATCTAAACAATATCCAAAAAAGGCAGCTAAAAACAATGTACCTTAGTTCCAAAAGCCAAGCAAATTGAAGCCAAACCAGATTCAGTGATAAATAATAGCACAACCTTATTTCAGTTAATATCTGGAGCTAATAATAATAATAAAAAAGAAAGAAAGAAAGAAAAAAAAAAAATTAAAACAAAAATCTGAACCAATCCTAGTGGATTATGTACTTATCTATTATGGATTATGTATTACTTTATGTACATCAAGCTTTCTTAAGAATACAGTTCCTGATATGAGACAAGTACAGAATATAAGGTGCTGAACGAACCTTGGGATGTCCAGCTTTTGCTTAGTGCATGGAAATACAAAGAGTTATCAGTGTCCACCACAAACTCACACAGACTTTATAGATTTTACCTATCACCATGCAAAGAGTGCAATCCCTTGCTATTCATTACATTTTGATGCATTTAAATTTTGCAAGACCTCGATATACAGCACAACAGATGAAACTAACAATTTTCACAAACTATTTTATTCTCAAATATTACCAAGTTTTTGGACAATGTCTCTCAATCATTCTTTAGCCCTTCTGAGACAGGCCACATCTAAAGATGGTCAGCCTGGGGTGAGCATCTTAACATGTGTGTTTTCTATTCTTTTCTAGACTTTGGGATGAAATACGAGTCTACAAATGACATATTACCAAAGTGAGGCTAATAAGCATATATTATGATAGGTCACCTTAATTGAAGGAATAAATAGTTTGTAACTGAAACAAATGTAAAAGTGTAGTATGAAAGTGCTCTGACTCTGCAAAAATACCCGTTGCAGATGGGCCAAGAAATGTATTACCATCATCCAAAAACAGCAGCCAACATTATAGGCCTATGCATTACTTCTGGATATGTACTGATTCCCTTCAACATAATAAGTCATCAATATTTATAACTAAAATCAATTCACTTGCAATTTTTTGACATATTCTTCATTAGGACAGTCATTGCGGTTAAGGAATCTATTTATTCCTTATATACTGTACATAGAAGTGTATGCATATATCTTCCCAATCTCTACACTTTTCATCTCAAGAAGTCTTCTGCACTGTCTCTCCAACACTACATATTCCCTATATTTCCACCTCCCTTACAGACTTAAAACCAAATCTGCATCTAGTGTGTGCACAGAATAGAGAGACCTGTTTAACAATCTATACATTTTTTTTCCTAAGGGCCGGTTTACATGAGGCGCTTTCCAACATGCGTTAGCAAACGCGGCATTAGAAACTACCGCTCACACGAGGCACTTTCAAACGTGGTGTCAACGCGACTCTTGTGTTTGTGCGTGCGTTATATGTGTGTCTGTACCAAACAATGCAGAGAGCAACAGACAGTTCCAAACAGGAAGGATGTATAAGAGGTAGCATGTGCTTGGTCTTGCATCGCCGTTTGAAGCGGCGCAAGCGGCAAGAATATATATATATATATATATATATATATATATATATATATATATATATATATATATATATATATATATGTGACCAGTTCCATTGACTACCATTGACTTTGCTAACGCCGTGTTTGCTAACGCGCGTTGGAAGCGCCTCGTGTAAACAGGTCCTAAGGGTGGAAAAGATGTTCCTTCACAAGCATCAAATCTTCTTAATCTTTTATCTACACTGGATAATCTGGGTTGCATGATATATAGATATAAATTTTGCTTTTAACCCTTTGACGACTGTGTGTCACACCTGTGTGACACAGCTAAATGCCAAATGATGGGGGCGACACACTAGTTTGACGTTCCCGTTGCAATATTGCATAGGCCCGGCATAGGGGGTTTCCACTTATCGCCAGCCCATCGGGATTGGGTTAATAATGATTATATAAAATATCTTCAAAGCACTTTTTGTAACCTACTACAAAATTCCATTGATTAATTTCTATAAAGGACAGAGTCATGAGGGAGGTATGAAATAGTATAAGAAACACTATTCATAAAAAAGAAATAATAAAAGAAAATGAATATGGAAGAAAAATATTCTTTACTCTATTGAATTCTCTTCATGGCCCCATTATGACAAAGAAAAAAAAAAGAAGAAAAAAAAAATCAAACACCTATCTGAAAAAACAGGTCTCTATAATCCTTGACTGGAAATATGCAAAATTGTTAGAATTTCCAAAGAAAACATTAGCATGCAATAAATTACATGATCTTTTTCTTTTTTCTTGTGTGTGTGAGGTGCGTGTGTGTTTGTGTGTGTGTGTTTGTGAGCATGCGTATACATGTGTGTGCATGCGTGTGTTAGTGTGTGCGTGCGTGTGTGTGTGTGTGTGTGTGTGTGTGTGTTTATATATATATATATTATATGTATATATATATATATGTATATGTATATATATATATATATATATATATATATATATATATATATATATATATTTATGTGTTTATATATTTATGTATATATATATTAATATATCTATATATATTGGTGTATATTTATATATATATATTTATATACATATATATATATATATATATATATATATATATATATATATATATATATATATATATATATACATATATATAATATATAAATAGAGAGAGAAAATGAGAGACTGAGAGTGTTCGCATATACTTATTTCTATTACATGCTTGCATATATACATAAAATCAAAGGAAAACAAACTGATAAATAGTATTACATACAGAGTGCAGATTACCAACTGAAAGCTATTATAAATACTAATTCCAACTTAAATACCTATTTAAGCCAGAACATCATGGCCAAAAAAAAAGGAAGACGAAGAAGAAGAAGAAGAAGAAGAAGAACTACCATACCAGCAGCAACATAGGAAGCATAATCATTAATCTTAAAAATACTGATCATGATGGGAAAAAGGTAACAAAGAAGGTGAACAAAGAAGAGGTCCAATGAAAGTCTATTATGAAGAAAGAACAGAAGACCGGTTACTTTGACCAATCAGTTTCTCTTGGACTTTCATCGCCTTACAAACTCACAGTTCTTTAAAGTTTTCTGCCAGTGTGGAAAAAAAAAAAGTTTAGATGAAACTTTAAGATAATTGTCCCTTTCAGAACACTTACATTTCAAGCTTCTTAATGCATTCCCTCAAAACTTTTTGTCTTATATTCTAACCTAGGTAATGGTGCTGTTATAACCCTGTGTAAAAAAACATAACGAAAAAATATACCAGTCTGTATATATAAATAACTAAACCATAAAAACAATAACAATATATGAATTAACCCAGTCACGATGGGGGCATTCCAGCCTTGCATGTTGCAATGCCGGGGCTCTTGAACGCATAAGCCTAAATCAGTTAAATAAACGACGCTGTATGGCGTCACCCAGCGAACGGGCCTTGAATGCGCGGTACCGTAGTGTGCCACCCGTCCAGAGAGGGTTAACACACAAGCATAAAAAATTAGGTAATATTAATTTGTTCCTTTATACTTTTTCTCTCTTTTATCACTCAAATCTCTGTATAAATGAGACAAGTGAAATAACTCCTTTCTTTTGAAGATCACAGCCTCACTCAACACTTAGTCAACTTGACAGATATACACTACTTTTCAAAATCCTTTAAAGTTAATCACAAAACCAATCACAATAAGAATATTAGCTTGACAACATAAAGTACAATCTTTTGCCTAATACATGTACAGTGCAGTCAAACAACTACCATGGCTTTTGAAAGTCTTCAAGGGATTCACTCTAAGTTTCAACACCTTAACATATTCATAATTAGCAGTATGAATGGCACCATACTACATTTTTTTCTGAAATAGTCTATAGAATATATAATATTGAACAAAACTGTATGTATTATTTTTTCAAGCTTGAGCTTTCCCATCACTAAGTAAAAATGGAATGATCTGGTTAATACATTGTCCCTACATCAGAAGAAAACTAGAGAGAGATTATTCTCTTTTACTTTTCTACATGAGTCACTGTCCATACAACAGATACTGTTAACTGAACATGCTTGTGACTAACATGATAACTACTCTACAGTTGTAGCTGCTGTTATTTACGATTATAATACATCAGGTTGTATAATCATCCAAATTGAATAGGAAATACTTCAAGAGCCCATACAATTTTGAAAAATACTCTGCCTTTATGTTTGGATAGAAATCAAAAGATAAAGCACCAAAACCAGTAAATAGATTTTTCCACCACACAAAATAACAACAAAAAATTATACTTTTTATATTCAGGTTTCAGACAATAGTTCAAATAGCTGCATACAATTGCAAAATCCCATGGGATTTACAAGGCAAAGATTCAATTGAGAATGCATTTCATTTTTTAATAATAATCTGAAATATCTAAGGATACTTTGATGCACATAAAAACAGGATGTATAAGTTTAAACTAGGTGCCATCTCGAAAGACACTCCATGTAGTGTTCCAGGTCTAAATTCAAAATCCAGACATCATACCTATGCTAATTTCTACTTAAGGTTTACATGATTTAAGTACAAAAAAGACAATGAAATTCTGCCTAAAAAAAGTAGATGAAAGAATACTGTAATCAGTGTAGAGTTAAATATACAGTGACTACATATCAATTCCCTACAGTAATGTAATGTTCAGGTAGTCGGAGTATAATTTAATATCAAGTTTAAGTATTGAACAATTCAGATTTTAAAAAACTTTTCCCTAACATTTTTACTCAAAATCATTTCAAGTACAATAATATATATAAAACCTCTGTAACAATTTCATATCTATACACATAAATCTTAAAATTTATGCCTCACATCTGCTGAAGTTACTAATTTAGGTGGGCACATATTTGCATATGATGTATTAAGAATCTTATTTTTTCTTTCAACAACACATAAGAACAAATAAGCTTTATTTGTGATCCCAGTAACTACTCGTATGACAGTCATGAAGCATGCATTGGACAAGATCATGTAGAATCAGTGCATATTGTGTGAGGTTAGAAAAGTTTGGGATCAAGTGTGCTTTATCAAAGTTAAAATGTGGTACAGCAATATAAAATCAGCTGGGGTCTGACAAGGTTTGGCAGCCATATGTCTGTCTTGGTGTGGGTACAAGGCAGAAAGGCAGAGTCATACATGTAATACAAATAGTTATTGATCATCAAAATGAGGGCTTTGTCTAAAGTAAATCATAAGTACTACTCTTCACATAAACTTGTTGCTGAATGTAGAATATATGGCACTTTTCCTAGAACACATGAAAGGCTAGCCTTGGTTTCAGTAAAAGGAAGATTCTCTATATCATTTTGTTCTTCTTGAGATACCAAAGCATAAAATATGCAATAAATTATAATTGTTTCTAAAGAAAGATATCATTTTTGTTCTACAACAGACTAGTCTAACCACCCTATGAACTCAAAACTATGCTTTAATATTCTTGTGTTACCAAAAACTGGTCCCAATTTTTTCTTGTTACTTTGCTAAAAAAGTATCAGAGCGAAAGCTAAATTCAGCAACTGCATATTACTGATGTCATTTGATCATGCTCTTAATAAACTGTAGGATTATTGAAAAAGTATTGTCAAAGACCTAAACTTTGCATATATATATCTATATATAGACATACATATATAAATATATAAATATATATATATATATATATATATATATATACACACACATTG
>BOPN01006804.1:0-5000 GCA_017312705.2 Penaeus japonicus
TATATATAAGCATATTCCCATACGCCATGAAGATAACATACACGCCAAAACGAGTCTCAGACGCGCTTCCCTGAAAAACAAGGGACTACGAGTCTTGCATCGAGCGTAGATTTATTGACGCCCTGTTTTCCTGCATCGATGTTGCAGAGCCGTTCGGAATTAATTTCGTCATTTTCTCTCACATATTATCAAACTTTCCTCCATCAATAGCATATTGGTAGCAGAAACAGTGTTATATATATTTTTTTCTTCTTCGATTTTCCTTTTTTTTTTTATAAGGGGGGAGGGGTGGGTAAGGGGACGGTTTGATATCAAAGTCAGGTTTTCCATCTTATTTTTTTTTATTAATATAGATGAAATCTCTTCAGAAGAATTCCTTTCTTTTTCCTTTAAATCTGTTCATCATTTTATTGAACTTTCTCCAAAGTCTCTGAGACCGAATTACGCCTGCGCAATTTCCAGAAGTCAGATGATTTCTTTCTTTTTTTTCAGTGTCATCAAAAAAATATTGGTACAATTCCCTGACATTTGGCCAACATTCCGAAAGTCAGTTTTCTAGTTTTTTCCCCCCTTTCTTTGACAGAGAGAGAGAGAGAAAGAAAGAGAGAGAGAAGGAGAAAGAGAAAGAGAGATAGAGACAGAGAGAGAGAGAGAGTTAGAGATAGATAGATAGATAGACAGATAGATAGATAGATAGATAGATAGAGAGAGAGAGAGAGAGAGAGAGAGAGAGAGAGAGAGAGAGAGAGAGAGAGAGAGAAAAGGAGAGAAAGGAGATAGATAGATAGATAGATAGATAGAGAGAGAGAGAGAGAGAGAGAGAGAGAGAGAGAGAGAGAGAGAGAGAGAGAGAGAGAGAGAGAGAGAGAGAGAGAGAGAGAGAGAGAGAGAGAGAGAGAGAGAGAGAGAGAGAGAGATAGATAGATAGATAGATAGAGAGAGAGAGAGAGAGAGAGAGAAAAGGAGAGAAAGGAGATAGATAGATAGAGAGAGAGATAGAGAGAGAGAGAGAGAGAGAGAGAGAGACAGGCAGAAACATCTTGAACTTCAGATGGGTAAAAAAAAAAAAAAAAAAAAAAAAAAAAAAAAAAAAAAAAAAAAAAAAAAAAAAAATCCCCCGCACCCCCGGATCAAAACGTACTAGAGACCCTAATCAAGATCAGAATCTCAGTCAGTGTTGAAAATCAAGAAGACGCTGAATAAAACACGAAAGAAAAGAAAAGGGACGGACGAAGAAGACAACGAAAAGGGAGGGGAGGGGGGGGGGGATAAGATGAAGTGATAAGGAAAAGTAGACGGAAGGGAATTTGTATTTGGAAAAGTCTGATAAAAAGAATGATTGCTTGTTGTGTGTGTGTTCATTGTTTTCATAGGTCATAGGTTTTCATGTGCTTGCGTGCGTGTGATATAGTACTATTTGCAACATGGAAACTATGTGTATGTTTCTGTTGAATGTTGAAAAAAAGGGATAGACAGAAGAACTAAAGGTTAGACAGAAGAAAAAAAGGGATAGACAGAAGAAAATAAAAAGGATACAGGAGAAAAAAAAAGTATAAACAGAAGAAGAAAAGGGATAGAAGAAAAAAGAAGGATAGACAGAAGAAAAAAGGGATAGACAGAAGAAAAAAGGGATAGACAGAAGAAAAAAGAAGGATAGACAGAAGAAAAAAGGGATAGACAGAAGAAAAAAGGGATAGACAAGAAAAAAAGGATAGACAGAAAAAGAGATAACCAGAAGAAAACAAGGGATACACAAAAGAAAAAAGGGATAGACAGAAAAAAAAGGATAGACAAAAGAAAAACAGGGATAGACAAAAGAAAAAAAGGGATAGATAAAAGAAAAAAAAGATAGAGATAGATGGAAGGAAAAAAAACAAAACATAAAAACAACAACAAATAACTACACCTCAGCAGCTGTGCAATTGAGCAAAAGGGAATGACGTGATTGCAATGACTGAACACGAAGACTTATATAAAGTTCTTGGTTGAATATCCTCCTGAGTCCTGTAGGACACGCTTTTGTGTTTTATGTTTAAAAAATACAGGTCTATGTACTTGTTTATTCATTTATTTATTCATGATTAATTTATCTACCAGTCCTTTATTCATATATGAGATATTTATCCACTTATATCTATATTCACTTTTATACCCAATGCAATATACATATATATATATCAAACACTTTCAAGACTTCTTTTTTTTATCATTAGTAACACACACTCAGCACACAAACACACACACACACACACACACACACACACACACACATGCACACACACACACACACACACACACACACACACACACACACACACACACACACACACACACACACACACACACACACACACACACACACACACACACACACACACACACACACACACACACACACACACACACACACACACACACACACACACACACACACACACACACACACACACACACAACGCACACACACACACACACACACACACACACACACACAACGCACTCACATCAAAGTAAAACCAAATTTAATCAGATCCAACATCGTCTCAATATACCTGATCTCTCCCCTCCACCCCTCCTCCTCCCTCCCTCTTCCCTCCTCCTCCTTCCTCCTCCTCCCTCCCTTTTCCTTCCTCCTCTCTCCCTCTTCCTCCTCCCTCCCTTTTCCTTCCTCCTCCCTCCCTCTTACTTCCTCCTCCCTCCCTCCTCTTCCCTCCTCCTCCTCCCTCCTCTTCCTTCCTCCTCCTCCCTCCCTCTTCCCTCCTCCTCCTCCCTCCTGTACATCTTCTCTAGGTCTGATGGTCGACCGAGACGTAATATCTGAACCTCGATATGTGTTTAACGAGAAGCTTAATGGAACAATATACTTTGGGGGGAAGGAGGGAGGGAGGGAGGGAGGGAAGGAGGGAGGGAGGGAGGGAAAGAGGGAGAGAAGGTGGGAGGGAGGTGAGGGAGGGAGGGGGGAAAGGAGGGAGAGAGGGAGAGAAGGTGGGGGAGAAGTAGGGAGGGAGATGAGGGAGGAAGAGAAGGTGGAGGAGAAGTAGGAAGGGAGGGGGGAAAGGAGGGAGAGAGGGAGGTAATGAAGGAGGGAGGGAGGGATTGAGATAAGGAAGGAGGGAGGTGGAAGGGAAGGAGAGAGAGAAGGTGGGAGAGAAGTAGGGAGGGAGGGTGAGGGAAGGAGGGTGGAAGGGAAGGAGGGAGAGAAGGTGGGAGAGAAGTAGGGAGGGAGGTGAGGGAAGGAGGGGGGAAAGGAGGGAGAGAGGGAGGTAATGAAGGAGGGATGGAGGATAGGAGGTAGGTAGTTGATGGTGGGAGGAAGAGAGGAAGGGATGGAGGGAAGAAGAGAGGAAGGAGGGAAGCAGGGAGGTAAGTGAGGAAAGGAGGGAGAGAGGGAGGGAGGGAGATAAAGGAGGCAAAGAAGGTTGGAGGGGAGGATGGGCAAGGAAGGGAAGGAGAAGTGAGGATGAAAGAAGTGGGATAGGTTAAGGTAGGAGGAGGAAATTAGACAAAAATGGAGGGAAGGGGAGAAAGGTAGGATGGAGGATAGGAAGGGAGAGGGAAGAGGACAGAGAGATGGAGGGATTAATGGCAGGAAGAAAGGAAGGAGGGGAGAAGAGGAGGAAAGAAGGGATGGAGGAAGGGAAGGACGGTAGAAAAAGTAGAGAGATGATTTGAGAGAAAAAGGGATGGAGGGAAATATGGAAAAAAAAAGAGAAAGAAAGGAAGGAGAAAGGGAAGAGAGAAGGGGAGAGGAAGGAGAGAAGAGGAGGTAGAAGGAGGGGAAGAAAGAAAAGGAAGAGGGGAAACAATAGAGAACGTATGAGGGAGGGAAAAGAAGGGATGGATTGAAGGGAGAAAGGGAAGGAGGGAAAGAAAGAGGTGTGGAATAAGAAAGAGAGGAAGGGAGGAAAGGAGGGAAAGAGGAAGACATGAAGTAGGTAGGAGAGTGAGGGAGAGAAAGAAGATAGGAGGGAAAGAAGGAGGAAAAGAAGAAGGGAAGAATTAGAAAGGAGAGGGAGAGAAAGAAGGAGGAAAAGGAAGGATAAATTAAAAATGAAAGGGAGGCAGAGAATGAATAAATAATAAGAGCTGAAGTAGGAAGGAGAGAAGAGGGAGGGAAGGAAGGAAGGAAAAAAGAAGGAAGGAAGTAGGAAGGAAAGGGAGGGAGGGAAAGAGGGGAAGAATGAAATAGAAAGGTGACGGAAGATTGATAGAGAGATGAAGTAGAAAGGAGAGGGAAGGAGGAAAGCGGGGAGAGAAGGATGGATAAATGATATGCGAGGAGGGGTGGAGGGGGGAGGGGGGATCACGGTGACAATCACCAAAACGGTATTCTGATTACATCACCCTCGCTTTGTTGACACTTAGTTCACACTACCGCGGTCGTTTCACAGACGTTAATATCTTCCAGGCTCTCGGAGATGAGATGAGATGATTTAGCATCTTGCAGGACCTTGTGATGCTTAGTATGATAAGTGTCCTGCTCAGCTAACACTATTTCTGAAGCTACTACAACTCTACCACAACCACCATGCTTACCAACTCTGCTACAACCACCATGCTTCCTACAACTCTGCTACAACCATCATGCTTACTACAAGTCTACAACAAAAGTAGTAGTAATAGTAGTAGCAGCAGCAGCAACAGTAGTAGTAGTCGCAGTAGTAGTAGTAGTAATGATAGTAGTAGTACTGCTAGTATTAGCAGTATTAGTAATAGTAGTGGTAATAACAGTAGTAATAGTAGCAGAATTAATAATAGTAGTAGTAGTTGTTGTTGTAATAATAGTGTGTGTGTGTGTGTGTGTGAGAGAGAGAGAGAGAGAGAGAGAGAGAGAGAGAGAGAGAAGGAAAGAAGGAAAGAGATAGATAGATAGATAGATAGATAGATAGAGAGAGAGAGAGAGAGAGAGAGAGAGAGAGAGGTAGAGAGAGAGAGAGAGAGAGAGAGAGAGAGAGAGAGAGAGAGAGAGAGAGAGAGAGAGAGAGAGAGAGAGAGAGAGA
>BOPN01006804.1:35000-42500 GCA_017312705.2 Penaeus japonicus
ATATATATATATATATATATATATATATATTTATATCTATATAAATATATATATATATATATATATATATATATATATATATATATATATGCATATATATATATATATATATATATATATATATATATATATATATATATATATATATATATATATATATATATATATATATATATATATATGTGTATGTGTGTGTTTGTGTGTGTGTGTGTGTGTGTGTGTGTGTGTGTGTGTGTGTATGTATATGTACATATGCATATATGTGTGTGTGTGTGTTCGAGCATAATCATACATCCAAAGACATACACAGACATGGTAGCAATTGTCCGCTATTCCCCTCCATGCCCCCCCCCCCAACCCCCAGCAGAAGTCATTCCCCGCGCTGGGAGGCCACTCATCATGAGTGCTGATCCAAAGAGTAAACTGCTGATCTGACCTGATATATTCCGGACGCTGGCAACCTCTCGCTCTCCCCCCCTCCATCCCCAACTTCACATCCTCCTTTTCCTCGTCCTCGTCCTCTTCCTCTTTCTCCTCTTCCTCTTCTTTTTCCTCCTTCCCCACTTCCTCCTCTCTCTTCCCTCTCCTCATCCTCCACTTTTACTTCCTCCTCTTCCTTCCTATCTCTTCCTCCTCCTCCTCCCCTTACTCCTCCTCCTCCTCCACCACCTCCGTCTCCCCCTACCCCTCCTCCCCTTCCACTCCCTCCATCATCTCCTTCTCTTCCTCGTCCCCCTATCTCTCTTCCTCCCCCCTCGTCCCCCCCCATCCTCCACCTCCACTTTCCCTCCCCCCCCACTTCTCCCCCTGTCCCTCCTACTCCTATCCCTCCACCACTACCTCCTGATCCTCCTCTTCCCACCCTCCTCCTCCACCTTCTCCTCCTCCTCCTCTTCCTCCCCTTACCCCTCCTCCCCTACCTCCATCCCCTCCCCCACCTCCATCACCACCTCCTCCACCACCACCTCCTCCTCCTCCAAACTTAAACTCATCATCTCATCTTTTTTCTTCCTTCTTCTTCTTCTTCGTACTCATGCCGTTGTTTTGTCTTCTGTTTCCTTAGCTTCTCGAATTCCTCCGCTTGGGAAGGCTTGAGTAACGTGTCATTAATGAGGACGTAGGACCCACAGCCTAAATCCTATGTTCAAACAAGGGCCTTCGCTCTGTCCCTGGGGAAGCCGTACTGGGCGGTAGGCACTGCTGCCGGGAGACTCTCTCTCTCTCTCTCTCTCTCTCTCTCTCTCTCTCTCTCTCTCTCTCTCTCTCTCTCTCTCTCTCTCTCTCTCTCTCTCTCTCTCTCTCTCTCTCTTTCTGTTTTGTCTGTCTGCCACACTGTCTGTCACTTTCTCTCTCTTTCTCGTTCTCGTTCTCTTTCTCTCTCTCTCTCTCTATCTCTCTCTGTTTTGTCTGTCCTATTCTCTCTCTTTCTCTCTCTTTCTTTCTCTCTCTCTCTCTCTCTCTCTCTCTCTCTCTCTCTCTCTCTCTCTCTCTCTCTCTCTCTCTCTCTCTCTCTCTCTCTCTCTTTCTCTCTACATGTTTATCTGTCTATCTATCTATCTCTATCTCTACCTACTGTTCCCAACAATGCTGATTTTATTTATTATTGAAATTAGTATCATCAAGACCATTGCTATTACCATATACTGTCATTATATTTTTCGTACTAGTATCTTGTCATCACTGTCGTTATCATTATCTTCAATTATCTTTTTTTATCTTGATTATTGTCATCATTACTCCAGCATCATTATCACCACCTTCTTCTTCTTCCTCCACATCATCATCCTCACCATTGCAATCATCACCATTGCAATCATCACCATCATCATCACCATCCTCCTTTCTAAAATCATCATCATTACCATCTTCCTCGTCCTCATCCTCATCACCATCCTCATCATTGCAATCATCACCATCCTCCTTTTTAAAATCATCATCATCACCATCATCATCATCATCATCATCATCATCATCATCATCATCTAACAAGCCTTCCCTCATATCACATCCATCTCCTTACAACATCTCTACCCCCCCCCCCTCACTCCTCCCCCATCACTCTTCCCCCATCGCCCCTCACCCCTCCCCCATCACCCCTCCCCCTTGCCCCTCACTCCTCCCCCATCACCCCTCCCTCTTGCCCCTCACTCCTTTCCCCTCCCCATCACCTCTCCCCCTTGCCCCTCACTCCTCCCCCATCGCCCCTCCCCCTCCCCCAACATCCCTCCCCCTCCCCCATCATCCCTCCCCCTCCCCACTCCCCCATCACCCCTCGGTCTCCTCCTATCACCTGCATTGGAAGTGCTGATAGGCCTGTAGGCAAGGAGCTCGAACGACTTCCTGTGGCGTGAGATTGGAGAATAGGAGAGCCAGGAGGGAAGGAAGGAAGGAGGGAAGGAGGAAGGGAGGGAGGGAGGGAGGGAGGGAGGGAGGGAGGGAGGGAGGGAGGGAGGGAGGGAGGGAGGGAGGGAAGGGAGGGAGGGAGGGAGGATGGGAGGGAGGGAAGGAAGGAGGGAGAGAGGATGCGAAGGGAGGAAGGGAGGGAGGGAGGATGGGAGGGAGGGAGGAAGGGAAGGAGGGAGGGAGGAAGGGAGGAAGAGAGGGAGGGAGAGATAGGCGGTAGAGAGGAAGGAATGGGGAGGGGGAGGGAAAGAGAGATAGAGAGGAAGCAAGGAAAGAGAGAGAGAGAGAGAGAGAGTAAGAGAGAGAGAGAGAGAAAGAGAGAAAGAGAGAGAGAGAGAAAGAGAAAGAATGAGAGAGAGAAGGTAGTAGACAAACAGACAAACAACCAAGCAAACAAACAGAATCAGAAAGGATGATACGATTCATGCCTCAGGTAATACCCCCCCCCCGCCCCCCGCCCCCTTAACCCCACCGAAACACAAGCAAGCAAGCAAAAAACAACAACAACAAAAACACTCATACATAAAAAACGAAATATAAATAAAATGAAAAAAACATATAAAAACTCAAATGCCAAGACACAATAATACCTCCACTATCCCCGCGTCCAAACAAGCAAACAAGCAAACAAGCAAAACAAAGCACCCACAGGCGTCGGGAGAAGCTGATTTGGTTTTCATTATTGTGGTGGATGTCATACGGATCCCTATGCTGAGCCGCCGACTTACGGGGCATCACAGTGCCATACGGGATCGGCTCGGATGGTCGACGAGCTTCTGAGGGGTCGATGGGATGGTCGACCTTATGGCTGAAGGGTGGGTGCTGCCCTCTGGTGACGGCGCAGGTTATAATACGTCATTCTACTGGCGGGAAATTGAATTTCGCTCGTGGTATCGCTCAAGTAAGTCTATATGGGGATGCTCTGTCTCTTTCTCTCGCGCTCTCGCTCTCTTTGGCTTTCACGGTCTCAGTCTCTGTCTCTCTCTTTATCTCTCTCTTCTTCTCTCTCTCTCTCTCTCTTTCTTTATCTCTCTTTCTTTGTCTCTCTCTTTTCTCCCTCCCTCTCTCTCTCTCTTTCTCTTTCTATCTCTCTTTCTCTTTCTGTCTCTCTTTCCTTCTCTCTCTCTCTCTCTCTCTCTCTCTCTCTCTCTCTCTCTCTCTCTCTCTCTCTCTCTCTCTCTCTCTCTCTCTCTCTCTCTCCCTCCCTCCCTCCCTCCCCCTCCCTCCCCCCCTCTCTCTCTCCCTCCCTTCCTCTCTCCCTCTCTCCCTCTCTCTCTCTCCCTCCCTCCCTCCCTCCCCCCCTCTCTCTCTCTCTCTCCCTCCAAATCTACGTCTATCCAACGCCCCCCCCCACCCACCCCCACCCCCACAGACACAGACAATGCGCACCAAGAACTTCTACGTGTTTTGCGAAGCGGCTTTGCTTTACGAAACCCACTAACTGCCCCGCACGGCAAGAAACCCCAGATCTGCTCGTCAACATGTGTTTAACAACGATCTGGTGATTCATGAATAAGTCGTGTTGAACTTGGTCTTACCTAATGTGACTCATCTTTACTCATCTTTACTCATCTTTACTTATCTTTGTCTCTGTCGAATAGGAGGGATTTTACTGGTATTCATCGTTTGTATGATTTATAATCTTTGGATGTATGTGAGGTTTATGAATAGATATGTGCCCTGCATGTATGGTCATGTACAAATGAGTATAAATACGCATATATGTGTAATATAAATAGATATACAAACTTATACAAACTCACATACACTCACAAAAACACACACATAGACACATAAACGCAAACACAGACACCCACACACAAAACCAACCACACACAACACACACTCAAACACAAACACACAGACACAGACACACACAAACACACACAACAAACACCCACACAAAACACACAGACAAACACACACACACAACAAACAACCCCCCCTACACACACACGCACAACAACCCCCCCCCCCCACACACACACAGAAACACCCACGCAACCCCCCCCACACACAAACACCCACACACAAACACACACCCACACAAACACCCACACTAACACCATCACACTGCCTGTCACGCCCGTTCCTACTACCATTACTGCTGTCAGTTTCCGCCAGTAACAGAAAAGCTATCACTTTCATAACAGGTCTCGCTCTGCAGCCGTCTAAATTGCACAAAACATTCTCTGAATACACTTAAATTGTGTTTGTAAATATAAAGCTTCGATCGTGGAAGCTAGAGAGAGCAGGGAGGGCCGGAGGGGGATGAGGGAGTGAGGGAGTGGGAGGGAGTGGAGGGGGGAGAGGGAATTGATGCGAGCGTAAGATTGTATGACATCAATAATATGACTGCAATTTCATTGTGAATAATGTAGAGTGCGAAATACGCCGTCGAGTGTGTGTTATTGATGGATAAATGTTTTAACTGAGTCAACATCCATTAAAGTTGCATTGTGTATGTGTTCGGAGGCGGGGTTGCACCTACTTGCAATAAGCCTTTGTTTTTAATAAGCTTGATCTATTTTTCTTTTCTCCTCTTTTACTGAAATGTCTAGATTCTTGTTTCTCGTATCTATTTATGTATTCATTTCCCTTTGTATTATCCTCTGTATGTAAGATTTTTTTTTTTTTTTTTTTTTTTAGAATTTAATGTTTCAATTTTAACAACGCGACAGGTTCTTTATCCAGGCTTGGAATGCTTTAGCAATGGACGAAAGTTATAATTGTTAGGAAAGTAAAGAGAGAGAGAGAGAGAGAGAGAGAGAGAGAGAGAGAGAGAGAGAGAGAGAGAGAGAGAGAGAGAGAGAGAGAGAGAGAGAGAGAGAGAGAGAGAGAGAGAGAGAGAGAGAGAGAGAGAGAGAGAGAGAGAGATAGAAAGAGAGAGAGAGAGAGAGAGAAAGATAGAAAGAGAGAGAGAGAGAGAGAGAGAGAGAGAGAGAGAGAGAGAGAGAGAGAGAAAGAGAGAGAGAGAGAGAGAGAGAGAGAGAGAGAGACAGAAGGAGAAAGAATGAGAGGAAGAGAAAGAAAAGAAAAAACAACTTCGATGCAAAAGACACCAATACCAATACGTATGCCTGTGTGTGTGTGTATGTATGTGTGCGTGTGTGTGTGTGTGCCTGTGTGTGCGATATGTATGCGTGTGTGTATTTACTAGGATGTTCTTTCCTCAGCTTTTAGATCTATAAAACAAAACAGAATGAATAAAAAAAAAAAAGACAATCATATTACGTGCACAGAGGCGCCTTCAAGATGACTCTAAAGGAAACAGATTTAATCAGTCAAAGTGATTAAAGAAAAAAAGGAAAAGAAAGGAAAAAAAAAAAAATGCCATTAACTGATTAGAGAGAAAAATAAGCGCAATGGTATTCTGATGTGTTGATGTGTTTGGATAAAATGAGTCGCCAAATAAAGTAATGATATTTGAAATGGAGTTTTGAAAAATAAAAATGCATATACGTACAAAATCGATATGCAAATTAGTCAAGATCTCCTGACTAATCTACTTAATTTCTTCTTTGAGTCCGAATCGGAGTCTTCTTTGGGTACATGGCGGCGAAACGGATTCCTCCGGGATTTACTTTTGTAAGTGGGTTTCTCTCTCTCTCTCTCTCTCTCTCTCTCTCTCTCTCTCTCTCTCTCTCTCTCTCTCTCTCTCTCTCTCTCTCTCTCTCTCTCTCTCTCTCTCTCTCTCTCGCTCTCTCTTTCTCTCTCGCTCTCTCTCTCTCTCTCTCTCTCTCTCTCTCTCTCTCTCTCTCTCTCTCTCTCTCTCTCTTCGCCTTCTTTGTTCCTCTCTCTTTCTTCTCTTACTTTCTTTTCTTCTCTTCTCTTCTCTTTCGCTCTCTCATTTGCAGCCTTTCTCTCTCTCTCTCTCTCTCTCTCTTCTCTCTCTCTCTCTCTCTCTCTCTCTCTCTCTCTCTCTCTCTCTCTCTCTCTCTCCCTCCACCCCGCCTCTCCTCTCTCTCACGCACACACACAGTTGAAAAGAGAATTTTATAGACACCCCTTGGACGGCATTTTCAAGGTTTTGCACTATAAATTGCATTTTATTATGTTCATAAACCCAAATCAAGTTTCACAGGTGTATAACCGTAAGGATATATCGGAAGAATACTGGCAGTAAAGTATTAATATGAAGGGAAGTTGACCTTATCTTGACCTTTCTTGGACCAGGTCACTAAATCCACAGGACACACGAAATTTGAGGTTTATTTATGTTGTCTTCTTGTTTTATTTTTATTTTTATTTTTAAATTCGTGAGGTTTATTGGTTATCATATTTTTTCGGTATTATTATTATCATCTTTAATATAGATCATAGACATTATTAAGCTCTACTCCCCACACGCACGCACGCACACAGACACATACACACACACAGACAGACACACACACACACAAGCACAGAAGCACGAAGAGGAACCGAAACACACACACACACACACACACACAACCACACACACCCTCAAGCACCCCACTCCCCCCCCCTCACACAAGCACGAAGAGATTCCGAAAGAAAGCAAGCATCACCAAACAGCAAGGGAGTACAGCCCCCGAAGCGTTGATTATGCGTTTAAATTCACTCAACTTATAAAGTTAATCGCAAACAAGGTGAAACCGGGAAGTTAACATTTGGAATTTGGTGTCCTGATTGGCTGGCTTATCTATCTTCTTCCTTTTTTCTGTGTTTCTTCTGTTTTTCTTCTGTTATTCTTATGTTTTTTTTTGTTTTTTTTTTCTATTTTTTAAAACCATATATGCATACGTAAGCATATATGTATATATCATTACATGGTTGATTTTATTCATGCATGATATGTATGTGTATATGAAGGCATATATATAAACACACATGTATATACATTATATATATACACATCCATTCAAACAATAAATATATGATTAGATACGTACACACACACACACACACACACACACACACACACACAGACGCACGCACGCACGACACACACATGCAAACATAAAAGCATACATGTATACATACAAACATACATATGCGTAAGTATGCATACGTGCATGCATTTTTACGTGCATGAATACATACACAAATACGAATATGTAAATAATGAAATAT
>BOPN01006805.1:67500-69797 GCA_017312705.2 Penaeus japonicus
TGAGCTATTTTTGAAAGGAATGTAAGGACAGAAAAGCATGTTCTTTGCATTGCAAAACTATGTTCCTTGTTCTTGTGTACAATAAGATACTCTTTTCACATCACATGAAAAGACAAAGGCCTACAATGCAATATTACTTCATGCATGCATGAGAATGAATAACTTTGCAGCGAAAGAGATGTAACTGACTCCTGTGCTATGCAATCATTCATTCCCCATACTTTTTTACCACGTTTGTCACAATAAACTGTTCTCTTTCAATTCTAAATGCAACAAAGAAGCTATTCTTGATTAAGAAGAACTCGGAGACATTATTTAAAAGACTACGCGGAAAGACGAAAAATAAAGGGAAAGAGAAAGCTCAAAAAGGATAAAAAATAAAGATGAAAAAAAAACTTATATCCCTACATCTAGACAAGAAACGAAGATCCTTCCAGAGAGACATGAGAATTCTCAAAGGAAGATTGAGGATCTCTGTAGCTCGGAAGAAAGAGCAGTAACGGCTGAGTGAGTCCTGACGTCCAGGATGTTCTTTCAATGGCTTGCTATTATGGTAAAAGCTGTCGCTGGTTTTGCCAACTTAGAATGGGACGGTTTCCTTGATATCAAACACGAGCCCTCGCGGATGGGAAGTAGGAGCTGTAATGCGCCGCGCCGCTCGGCTGGACGTCTGGCCTTGCTTTGGCAGGACTCGGCTTTCTTCGGCGGTGAACCGTTGTTCGGGACTGAAGTGAAGACGATGATGATAACAGTGGTAATAGAAAGAATGATAGTAATACCAATGATAATGGTGACGACAGTGTTGATGCAAATAATAATCATGATAACAATAACAATAATGATAATGCTATTAATGATAACAAGTGTTAATACTTAAGATAAAGAGGTTAATGATGATAATAGTGATGATATCAATAGTATTGACAGTGATAATGATTGATAACAATGAAGATGGTGATTACAATTATTATGAAATCAAGCCAATAATGATAATGATAAGGATAATAATAACGATAATAACAATAATGATAAGGATAATAATAACGATAATAACAATAATGATAAGGATAAGGATAATAATAACGATAATAACAATAATGATAAGGATAATAATAACGATAAAAACAATAATGATAAGGATAAGGATAATAATAACGATAATAACAATAACAATAATGATAATAACAATGAGATATAATATCGTGCATGTATGTATAACATGTAGATAATGATAACTTACCTGACACTGCTAATGCTTCCAATGATACTGAATATTCCATGCAGCACTATTATCACCTCACTTACATGGAATGATCACATTAATAATAGACAACCGACGCAAGTAAGTGTTTGTTAATCCCTTACAGGACACATTAACCTAACTTAAATAGCCAGACTATTCATTTGACTGGTTAATTAGAACACTTCTAGAGTATGCTGCCTCAGTGTGGCATCCAGGCAGGCTTTAGAGCATTAAGAAGAGACACTTCAGAATCATCTTAGGTGACCTCTATGTAAATTATAGTTAAACACAAAGATTTATCGGCATTTAAAGACTACAGGGAAAAAAATCTAGTTTGGGAAAATAAGTATATTTCTTACGTCCATCGTAGAGACACATAGCATGGAAGTCAGTATTGTAATCAGTCAGATGCAGAACTAATTGTTACAAACAATTCTAGCATCCCATGTATAGTTGACAATTTAGATATCATTTATTGTACTTTTTTTTATTATTTATTTTCTTATAACAATTAATCATGTTAATAAACCATTAGTTTACTAGCATTATTTTTGTTATACCCCCCCCCCCCCACACACACGCACACATAGACTTACACAAATAATTTCATATCTATTTTACTCTCTCTCTCTCTCTCTCTCTCTCTCTCTCTCTCTCTCTCTCCCTCTCCCTCCCTATCCATCTATCTATCTAGCTCTCTTTCACCTTCTCAAACAATTTAGGCATAGTTCCTATGTCTATTAATGTGTATACACTGTATATAGTATGAATAAACCTATCAAATCAAATCTCTCTCTCTCTCTCTCTCTCTCTCTCTCCCTATCTCTCTCTTTTTCTCTTTCGACTTCTCTCTCTCTCTTTCGCCTTCTCTCTCTCTCTCTCTCTTTCTCTTTCGCTTTCTCTCTGTCTCTCTCTCGCTCTTTCTCTCTCTCTCTCTCTCTCTCTCTCTTTCTCTTTCTCTTTCTCTCTCTCTCTCTCACGCTCTCTGTCTCTCTCTCTCTCTCTCTCTCTCTTTCTCTCACTCTCTTTCTCTTTCGCTTTCTCATTCTCTCTC
>BOPN01006806.1:15000-20930 GCA_017312705.2 Penaeus japonicus
GAGAAGAAGAAAAAGAAGAAAAAAGAATAAAAAAAAGGAGAATATTGATTGATTGGTGATCGACGGGCTCACCTCACTCAAATACCTCCGCCGGGCCATGTGTACACAGCGGTGCTCGTGGCCAGCCAACCACGCTGGACGCCACCGAATAAACTGCATCTTTATTAAGCAGGTAGCCAGTGGCAGGTGGGTGTCGGGGTGGGGGAGGCGGGGAGGGGGGCAGTGGAAGGACAGGGTTAAGAATTCATACTGTAATCCTGTGAAGGCAAAAACCTACATGAGCGCTTGTACTGTGCGTGTTATCTAGAATATTGCGGATGCTTGGGTTGGAGGGGGGGAGGGGGAGGAGAATGGGGTGGACCTTGTGGGAGATGGGGGGGGAGGGAGGGAGGGGGGGGAGAATCTTGGTCGTGATGTAGGATAACCAGAAAATCCTGTTACAGCAGACGTAACGTATCTGATTCCTTGCTGCGGGTGACGTGGTCCGCGCATCACGCTGAAATGCATTTGCACCTGGCTCTCTCCCTTGTGTTTTCTCCGGAGAAAAGGCTCGGACAGAACCACAAGGAAGTGACCACCTTGCTAACTTGGGCGGGATGGAGGCGACACCGCGGTCATTTCGGGAGACCAACCAAGTGGAAAACATTAAACAAGTGAAAGAAAGAAAGGAAGAAAGCAAAGAACAAGAAGAAGAAGAAGAAGAAGAAGAAAGAGCGAGAGAGAGAGAGAGAGAGAGAGAGAGATAGAAAAAAAAAAACAAAAAAACTCGTACGTCTCAGAAGAAGACTGGCAGACAGGGATTTCAATTCCACGCTCTTACACCGAGGAAGGGCCACGTAAAGGAAGTGAGATTCAATCCTTTTATGCGGACTTCAAAACCTTGTCGTCCATGGCATGACAGGTCCCGTCTGAAACCTTAACCCTTGCCTGTCTCGGGTGTTGAGGCTGGCAGGGGGATGGGAAGGGGAAGGGGAAGGGGAAAGGGAAGGAGGAGGGGAAGGGTACAGTGGGAAAACGTTTTTAAAGGCTTTTGAAAATCCTCTCCGGGATGTATGAAAGGTTATACCCGGCAATTTTAGGTGCTTGCTGGTGGAAAGTGCGGTCTTAGGGAAGCCGACCCATGGAACGGATTGTGGAAATACTGGAGACCGGAATAGCCTCATTAATGCGTGCTTTATGTGTTGCCTGTTAGCGTAGAAGAGAGGTGCTTGTGTTGTGCAGTGTGTATTTTTTTTTCCCCACGTGTCTCGTGCTCGGCTCCCTGTCTCTGTTTAGGCGCCCCCCCCCCCTCCCGTTCATCCCCCACCTTTCACTCCCTCCCCTTTATCTCTGCACTCTCCCCTATAACCATCCTCCCCCTTTCCCTCTATTCCTCTCTCTCCCTTCTTTTATCACCCTTTTCTTTTCCTCCCTCTCACTCTCTTCTTTCTTCCACCTCCACCTCCTCTATCCCTCTCTCTCCTACCTCCTCTCTCTTTGTCTGTCTGTCTCTCTCTCTCTCTCTCTCTCTCTCTCTCTCTCTCTCTCTCTCTTTCCCTCTCTCTCCCTCCCTCCTCCCCCCTCCTCTCTCCCCTCTCTCCCTCGTTAACTCCGTCACTGCCCGTCAACACGAAACTCCGGCGAGAAATAGGAGTGGTAAAAATAAACGGATGTTTGTTTTGTTCATTTACTCTCTCTCTCTCTCTCTCTCTCTCTCTCTCACTTTACATTTCCCTCTGTAATAACCCAAAATATCAAAGGCGATGCCGACATCACTTACTTGATATATATTTTATTCAGAGACCGTCACATGCTGTCGAGTTGAGATTACCTACATTCAGGCTTTAAATTTAATGTATTTTGATTGAGAATTCATTTAACGGGATCTGTTTTACCTACGCTGAGTCATATCTCAATAAATTGCTCTGATAATCTTTTTTCTTCTATTCTTCTTATTATTATCGTATTATCATCCTTCATACATTCATTATTATTATCATTATTATAATTATTACCATTATCATGATAATAACGATGATAGTAATAATGATAGGGGTAATAGCATAGCAATGACAAAAGCATTATTAACAATATCGATAGCAATAATATAAATACTTATAATGATAGTAAAAGTAATGATCATTGCAATTAACGCCATTGCTATCAGTATCATTACTATCAAGATGACAATGGGAATTAATTTTGAAAGAAATATGGATTTGATTTCGTCTCTTTCTTCGGCGTCTACCTCTGGGTGATCAGTTTGTTTGGTCAACGATTGGCATTTCGAGGTGAAACACGCCCATCTCACCTCCACTAACTCCCCTTTGCAACTTGCATAAAATCATTAATCTTGGTCTTTTCTCTTACTCATCTTGCTGTCATATGTAAGTATCTTTAATGACCTTTTTGATGAGCACACCGTTGAGGCATATGTCATTACAGAATGTACGCACTGATCATAGTGCAATATAAACATTCAAGCAGATACTAAGTTCCCCGAAAGCTCACTATCCAATCAAAATTGGCTGATGTGGTATCGCACTGTATCGCCCCGTTGATGTTTTTTTTTTTTTTTTTTTTACGGACGTTTTGCAGCAATTCATGTAACCTGAGACCTTGATCTTTTAGAGAATTAAGTACTGATATAGCTTATATCGCATTAAAAGCTCTCTCGTAATCGATGTATGCTAGGCAATGTGGTTTATTGCATTTATTGTATTATAATATCTTTTTGATCCATGGTAAAAAACATAGGTCTAAAACCTGCTAGTGCTCTTAAATGATTCACATCCAACACACCAGAAGGTCTAACAATTAATATCTCCTCATATAATTTATGTTAAATAGTCATGTTCTGAGGACGTATTTAACAAGGTTTCATTGCTCTCCTTTAGGTAAGGCAACTGTTGCATAATACCAATCAGCAAGTATTTTTTTATGAATCCTATGTCCTTGATGAAGGCCATAACCGGATTTTAGGAAGAGCAAGGCACCTGTGGTGGAAAATGAGTTAGACAAACCAACGGAGGGAAACACAGGAAAACATACGGATATACCTACTCATAGTCATTTTTTTCCTGCTTTTCCCTTCGTTGTTCTGTCTAAAACTCAGTCAGTATTAATCCTTCGAAAATGGAGGCTTCCAGAGCCTTCAGGAAGATGGTGGGTTTGGGATGTTTTCTCTCTTCACTAAGTTTTACACATGGCATATTAGTCACTGGCCTGTTGTTCATTAGATATGAAGATAGTAATTCATAAACAATTCATATGCCCTCTCCTGGCTGCGCCACTGCTTGGGAAATTCTATAGTAACCTCTTCTCGTCAGCTGTATTACTATTTTTCTGCACCTTTTCGATTGCTATTTTTGTTATAACTGTATAATGTCCTATGCATATACATATCCATCTATACATGCAAATATATGTGTATATATGTATGTATATATATATACACACACACATACATACATATATATGTATATACATACATACATACATATATATATATATATATATATATATATATATATATATATATATATATATATATATATATATACACACACACACACACACACACACACACACACACACACACACACACACACACACACACACACACACACACACACATATATATATATATACATATAATCATTGCACACTGTTATTCCATTGCTGTATGCTTCTTATCGCCACTCTAATTACTACCATTGTCATTATCATCACCAACACCATTCCTAACATTACCAATACCTTTAAAGCTATTACCGGCACAACTCTCATTACCATCACCATTAACTTCTCCCTCTCCCTCACCATCACCATTACCCTCATCACCATCACCATAAGCAGCACCATTCCCATCGCCCTCCCCTTGCACCCTTTTCCTCCATAGCCTCAAGTTACATCATCCTCTTCTCCTTAAAAACCAGAACGTTAATGGAAAAACGGGACCAATTAATTGAAAATATAAACGCGGATCGGCGGGGAGGCATTTACAGGCCGGCTGCAGGTCGGAGGAAAGAGGGCCAACTATACTAAAAAGGAAGCGGGGTGAGGAGTGGTTAGGGTGAGTGTGGGAAGTGTGGGGGAGGGCGTGGGATGTGTGGGAATTGGGTTGGGGAGTGTGAGGTTGGGTTGGGGAGTGTGGGGGAGGGTGGAGGAGTGTGAGGTTGCGTTGGGGAGTCTGGGGTAGGGTGGAGGAGTGTGAGGTTGGGTTGGGGAGTGTGGAGTCGCGTTGGGGAGTGTGACGTTGGTTTGGGGAGTGTGGAGTAAGGTGGAGGAGTGTGATGCTGGGTTAGGGAGTGTGGGGTAGGGTAGAGGAGTGTGAGATTGTTGGGTGTTGGTATTCGAGTTATTGTGTAGGAAGTGTGAGGTAGGGTGTCAGGAAGGGTGAAAGGGTATTAGAAATATGAGACGCAATGCTGGGAAGTATGAAGTACGTTGTAGAAAGTGTGAGGTAGGGTGTAAGAAGTATGAGACTAGATATTAAGAAGAGTGAGACACTGGGAGGGTGAGATATAACACTGGCAAGTGTGAGGTGAGGTGATTGGGAAATAGGGAATAAAGCGTGTCAGATATTGTCCGAGATGTGAATTAGAGTGTAGGGAGTGTGGCCTAGGACGTTCGAAGTGTGAGGATGAGTATGAGTATGAATTGGAGGCGTGTAATATAAGGGATATGAGAAGTGGATGGTGTGTTGAGGGTGAAGCTGCGTGTGGCGAGGGCACTTTTATGGTGAATGAAAGGCAGGATAGTGGGATAGTGAGAGAAGGAAGGAAGCGTGGGAACTGCTAAGTGTGTTGTGGTGAGTGTGAAGTGATCGGGAAAGTTGTGTTGGTGGTTGTGAAGTGTTCAACAAGCTTTAGAAAGTGTGAGGCAGTATGATAAGTATGTAGTACCGCGGAGGAAGGTTAGGTTGAGGGTGGGCAGTGGGAAAAGTAGGTTATAAGAAGTGTGAGAATATGTAGTGGAATTGTAATATAGTGAATGGAAGTAAAAGGATGAGATTGAAATGTGAAAGGTCAATTTCTATTAATAGTGAAAACACCAATGAAGTGAATGCTATTGGTGGATTCCCATTCTTTGCCACACAGGTGACACAAGATGATTCATAATAGATACAGAAGGAAATAAGGGCATCTATCAAATATAAAACTTAGAAAAAACTCATCTTATACCGCCGTGACGCATAGACGAAATGTAAAAAGAACCAACACGAAAAAATAAGAAAAGATTATGACCTAAAAAAGAAAGAAAAGAAAAAAAATCAGATACAAAGTGTGTTAGAGAACCTATATATACTAAACTCAAAACTATACTATGGCATATAACGCAAATGCGAAAAGAGGTAAGATAACATTAAAAAAAACATCATGAGCTACAACAAGCTTATGTAAAGTGTATAAAATATGTATTATATGAATAAGTGTATCAAAAGCGTAAAACAAAAATACGAAATGAAATAAAACGAGATGAAAGGGAAAGGGCTAGAGGCGTAATGGAAGTACAAGATGAGAAGCCAGTGACACTTAAAAAGAACCGGCGTTCATCTCTAACACTCTATACCCTCCCCCCTCCCCCCTCTCTTCCCCCCTCCCCCCTCTCCCTCTCTCTTCCCCCCTCCCCCTCTCCCTCTCTCTTCCCCCCTCCCCCTCTCCCTCTCTCTTCCCCCCTCCCCCTCTCCTTCTCTCTTCCCCCCTACCCTCTCTTTCTTTCCCTCCTTCCTCTTTCCCTCCTTCTCCTTCTCTCTCTCCTCCCCCCCCTCTCTTTCTCTTCCCTCTCCTTCTTTCCCCCCCTCCCCTCTCACTCCCTCTCCTTCTCTCTCTCCTCCTTCCTCTCTCTCCCCTTTCTCCCCCCTCCCCTTTCCCTCCCTCTCTTTTCCCCCTCCCCTCTCCCTCTCTATCCTTTTCTCTACCTTCTTCCCCTCTCCCTCCCTCTCCTTC
>BOPN01006806.1:38851-46351 GCA_017312705.2 Penaeus japonicus
TGTGATTGGAATTTGCATTAAGTTACTTGCTTGCCTGGGGAGATATGCGACGGCTGACAGCTTAAGTAATTGGGGTAATTGTCCCGTACCAGATGACAGACGGGTGAAGTGATGGGTTAAATAAACCGCGGGCTCCTCAAATTACTTATCTTTATTTGAATTTCATCGGCCTTTTTTTTCTTCTTTTTTCTTAAATTCCCAACCACAGGGGAAGACACAGGGAGTATGAAACAAATAATAATTTGTTGGTCATTAATGCATTATGACTGCCACGAGTACATTTCAATTTAACCCTTTTAGTATAATCCTCCAAATACATAGAGGTTAAAGCCGAGAATAAAAATCGCTGCACCCAAGCACTCCGGGGCGTTTCGGGCCGACGGTGGAATTTAATCTGGTGATGAACCGGCAAAGTCCGAGAAGGACAGGGCAAGCCAAGCAGACCAATGGCTGACGACGGCTGCGGAGAGAGGTTGCCTGCCAAATGATGGTCATCCATAAAGTTTTTCTTCGCCACAGGCATTTTCCTGAATGTTAGAAATAGTTTCTCGCCGAGCGCAATCGGCGACTATTTCGGATAATTGAGTTACGTAACGGATGGCTTATCAGAAAGGGTTTTAAATGCGGCGTGAGGCTTTGGGAGGTGGCAAACCATGATTGGCTGACCGCCGTGACGTAATGGGAGCTGATGGCTGACCGGCCTTCCTCGCGCAGACCGAGAAAATAGGAGAGTCCGAGTCCCGGCGGAAGATCGGCCGCTGAAGATCACATGTACTCGTGAAAATAAGTATCTCATGACCCCCTGGAAGCCACCGAACTTTCTTATCAGGATTGGATAAAAATATGGATGCACAGTAAAGGGAAAAGAATTAATGTGACTATCGAACGCTCCTCCTCCTCCCTCTCCTTCTCCTCCTTCTCCTTCTCCTCCCCCCTCCCTTCCTCCGACTTTCCAGCAACCCCCCCCCCCCCTCTCCATCCCACCCCCCCTCCCCTTCCCCGGCCCCGTTAGTGATCCCCCTAAAAGATTACGAGGAAAGAGGAGGAACGGGATCTTAAGTTTCAGAAAATCTCTTGGGCGATGCTGACCCTCGGTGGCCAAGATCACGTGGGCGTCAACCCTTTTGCTAATCATTTTAGGCCCACTGATATACAGGGCGACGGCGGTAGAGGGGCAAGGGAGGAAATGGAGGGGGGGAAGGGCGCAAGGGGGCAAGGGGGGGGAGGGGGAATCGTCAGGGAATATCATTTACAGCCCTGTTATTAGTATCTTGTGATGGTTTTCTATCGTATTATCATACAATATATATTTTTTTATTTCGTTATTGTAGAGTTAATCATCCCCTTTCATTATCAAAAGATTAATATAATTGATTATGATAAACTGAAACAGATAAGATTTATCATTAACCATCAGTGACTTAAGCTACAATGTATTACAAGAGGATAAAACCTCCCCGTTGTTTTCCACAAAGGATCAGTGGCTGTTTAAATTGAGTTTCTCTTGTATAAGGAGAACGTGTAAATAGTGAAAAGACCAGAGGATGTGAACAAGTGAAACCGAGGAAGGTTTTGTCTCGACGAGTGCCGAGGTAAGTATATCTTGGCTGAGAAAACTTGTATGTGTATCTTTTTTATTATTATTTTCTTAGCGAGAGGGCCTTAAGATGTCAAGATTACGATCACTGAAGGCTTTCGAACGCGTAGGCTTTGCGGAGGAGAAGATGACATATATACGGAACTTTGGAAAGAAAAGCTTTCGTGATGGTGAGTTGATGGCGAGTTTCCAGATAAGAAGAGCTTATGATGTGGTGATCTTGAATAGCAAAAAAAAAAAAAAAAAGAAAAAAAAAGAAAGTTTGGACTGTTAGCCGGATACGAAAGGATTAGAACAAGTAGACTGTCTGAGTATAAAGAGGTTAAGACCATAAAGACTTAAGGAAGTCATAGAGATGAGAACCGGGAACCTCTGGATATATAACGTTTCTCATCGGCGAATCTTAGAAGAAGAAGAAGATAGAAAAAAAAAGAAAAGAAAAGAAAAGGAAAAAAGTTTAGAACAGGGGATTCTTAGTCAGGAAACGGCTGACGTGAGATAAGTGTTACAGGAAGGTTTTTTTTTTCTTCTTTTTTTTCTTTTTCTTTTTTAAGACAGAGCGAGAGAGAGTCTTAGATGTGGCGGCGCCTAGATTAACTTCACGAGGCAAAGATTTACCGAAGTCTGGCGGTAATATTCGACGGAATTAAGGCAAAGCGCCTGCATTCCAATATGCTTTGACTGCTTTTCATGTGGGATGGATGATCACATCTATCGGGACGGGAATGTCATCAATAATAAAGTTTTTTTTTTTTTTTTCTTCTTCGTCTTTCTTTTTTTTTTTTTTTTCTTTTTTTTTCAAGAATACGAAAACGAATAGATCACTAAATGAGATGAATTGATTATCAAATGAGAGAAAAAAAAGACGCTATTTTTCTCTCCCTTTCTCCAAGAAGGAAGACTGCAAAGTGTTATCGTTCAGAGTGCCTGGAATTTTATGTGCTCAAGTAAGGTTCATGGGGTTGTATATAAGACCCTGTGTGTAAGAGCCATTGTCCAAGAGGAGGAGTCCGACATTTTTTTTTTTTTTTTTTTTTTTTTTTTTTTTTTTTTTTTTTTTTTTTTTTTTTTTTTTTTTTTTTTTTTTTTTTTTTTTTTCGCTTTTTTTTTTTTTTTTTTTTTGTGTGTCTTTTTTCTTCTTCTTTTTTTTTACTTGTTTTATTCCTTTCCTTTTGTTTTGTATTGATTGATGTTGGTTTGATTCGGATATTTTTTTATCTAATAAGAAACTGCTGTTCTTTGTGTTTGTATAATTGCAAGTATTACGTTGTTAAGGTTAATGCTAATGATATTAATTATAATAATCGTCGTTAGCTCTATCATTGCCGCTATAGTAATAATCATGATAATAATAATGATAACCATAAAGATAATACCAATAATTATGAGTGTAATGATAATGTACTGAAATATCTATCATACCAATCATCATTGTTATTATTATCATTATTTTTTGTATTGATATCTTATTAGTATTTCATCATCATCGTCATCTTTATTATTGCTACTATTATCATTATTATTATCATTACTGTTATTACAAATATTATTATTATTATTACTTATTATTATTATTGTTATTATAATTATTATCATTATCATTATCATTATCATTATCATTGTTATTGTTATTGTTATTATTATCATTATCATTATCATTATCATTATCATTATCATTATCATTATCATTATTATTATTATCATTATCATTATCATTATCATTATTATTATCATCATTATTATCATTATTATTATCATTATCATCACTATTATTATTATTATCATCATCATTATTATTATTATCATTATTATTATTATTATCATTATTATTATCATTATTGTAATAATAATAATAATAATAATAATAATAATAATAATAATAATTATCATTATTATAATTATTATTGTTATTATTACTATCATTATCATCATCATTATTGTCATCATTATCACAATAATAATTATCAATGTAATTGTTATTATCATTGTTATTACTTTTGTCACCATTATTATCGTTATCTTTATTACTATTATCATAATTTTTATTATCATCCTTATTATCATTATTAGTAGTATCCTTTTATTGATATTGTTATTATTGTTATTGTCATTCATATCATTATTATTATTGCTGTTATCATCATAATCATTATCATTATTATCATTAATGTTATCATCATCATCATTGTTATCATTGTTATTATCATCATTATTATCATTATTATCATAATTTTTATTATCAGTATTATCATTATTATTATTATTATCATTATTATTATTATTATTATTATTATTATTATTATTATCATTATTATCATTATTATCATTATTATTATTATTATTGTCATTATCATCATCATTATCATTATCATCATTATTATTATGATCATTATTGTTATCAATAATACCATTACCATAATCAATATCAGTATTGTTATCATTATTATTATTATCATTATTACCATCTTATCATCATTAACATTATCATTATCAACATCAGTATCATTGTTTTCACTATTGTTATTACTATTATCATTTTGAAGATACTGATAATAATGATAATAATGATAATGATATTAATAATGATAATGATGATAATAATAATAACGATAATATTGATAATCATCATAATAAAAATCATATCACTGATAATGATAATAAGGATGATAATAATGTTAATGATTATAATAATGATCATGATACAACATCAATAAAAACAGAATTAATAGTAAAGAATATCATATCTCCTTCATTATCATTATAGTTTTTGTTATCATCATTTTATTATCATTATGTTATTGTCATCATCAATATTTTGATTTCATAGATATCATTGTTAATGACTTGCAAAACATTCTTCCTTGTTGATAAATGTTAATTGTTAATGTATTATTATTATCATTATCAATATTAGCATCATTACTATCGTTGTCATTTTTATCATTATCATTATCATTATTATCATTATCAGTAACATTATCATTATCATTATCATTATTATCATTATTAGTGTCATTATCATTATCAATATCAATATTATTAGTACTATTATTAGTATTGTCGTCATTACTTTTGCTAGCATTATCTTTATCATTATTATTATTATTGATACTAATTAATGTTTTTTCATTATCTTCATCATAATAATAATTAGTAGTAATAGTATCCTTATTATTATCATCATTAATGTTATCATTATTTTCATTCTCATCATTATTGTCATTATCGTTTTAGTTATTATCATTATCTTTACCATTATTATTATTATTATAATCATTACTATCAGTGTAACTATCATTAGTCCTATTATTCTTATCATCTGTGTTATTGCCATTATCTTTATCATTATCATCATTATTAAAATTATAATTTTCATTATTTCCTATCATTGTTATTGTCAATTTTATCATCATTATTATCATTATCATTATAGTTATTGTTATTATATCATTATCATTATTATCATTATTATTATGATAATTTTCATTACTGTTATCATTAATTTCCTCATACATATCATTGTCATTATCAATACTATCATTATCATCATCATTAACATTGTTATCGTTACTACTACTATTATTAACAATGATACAATCATAATTGCTAACATTATCATCATCATCATTATTGCTATCGTTATTGTAATCATCATTACGATTACTATTACCTTTATTACTATCATCATTGGTATCAGTGTTATTATTATTAGAATTGATCTTATCATTATCATCATCATAATTCTTATTATCATTATCAATATCATTTTTATGATCCTTATTACTTTCATTATTGTTATCATTGTCGTTACCATTATTAATATTAATGTTATTAGGATTTCTGTTCTTCTTCTTATTATTATTGCTATTGTTATTACTTTTGTTATTATCAATATCGATATCACCATTTTCATTACTTTTATCATTGTTATTATTATCATTATCATTATAAAACTGTAGATTTTTATGGTCCTTACTATGATTATCATTATCAACATTATCATCTATATTTTTATCATTATTGGTATCATTATCATTATCACCAATATCATGATCTTTGTTTTCATTATCAATATTATAATAATGATCATCGTTGTTATTATTATGATAATGGTGATCATTACCATTATTATTATTAGTCATAGTAGTATTAGTATCATCATTATTGTTATCTTTATTATCATCAATAGTATAATCTTCATTGCCATTGCTATCTTCGTTAATCTCATTATGATTTTTATTATCCTCACAGTCAATATCATTATCCTTGTCACCATCATTACTATCATTTTTGCTATCATCATTACTTCTCCTGCTGCTATTATATATACACATCCATTTTTGTTATTATTATGACTATAGTTATTACTATGATTATTATCACTACTATTACATCTTATTATTATTATCATTATTTTCATCACCATTATAATTATCCTCATTAATTTATTTGATATTGGTATTATCATTGTCATCATTATTATCATTATTCTGATTATCATTATGATTATCATTACCAATGCAATAATCATTACTAATCTCCTTATCATAATCACAGATACTATTATACTATCAGCATTATCATCACTATTATTATCAATTGAAGGAACAGGTAAATGAGGTACAGAATAAAGAAATATCTTATCTTAGAATTGTCAATAATTAACACAGTGATAATAACAGTTAGTGATGATAAAAATATTAGTAATAACTATATAACTATAGTGCGAATGGGTGATTCATTAAGCGCACGAGGAATTATAATTGTGTTGAAGATTTGGTTAATAAAAGTTGCACATTGATAATGTATTTGCACAGAATAATGAATTTAACTTTTGTCTCTTTCCTGAGGCTAAATATATTTAATGATATTGGGAGTTTGGCATAAAGGCGGTGTATCTTTTTTTTATCTTTTTTTCACGTGTCAAGACCGGAACTACAAAATATTACTTAGTGGTTTAACCGCCGATTTATATATAAACATTTTTTTGTACTCTTTATGGCAATGATTAAAATCTGATTTGAAAAATCTTTTCATGCTTATAAAGTCAATATATATATTTTTTTTATCTTTTTTCTTTTTTTTTCTTTTAGGTGGGTTGTCTGACTTTGTGATACTTTTTTTTTCTAGATCAGACAAAATGTATATAATTTTATTTTCATATTGCTTCTTGTTCTCATATGATGGCTAATGGGTTGTTGTTTGTTATCATTGTTACTTTTGTTATTATCATTATTATTAACATGATCGTTGTTTTTTTATCATTATCGTCATTATTATTATTATTGATATTGCTATTATTGTTATCACATTATCATTATCATTATTTTTATCATCATCATTATCATTATCAATATTCTTATCATCATCATTATTCTTATTGTCATCATTATCAATATCATTAACTTTATCATCATTATTATTGTCCACATCCCTACTATTATCATTATTGTAATTATTATCATTGCTCTAACAATTATTATCAGTATCATCACTCTTAGTATTACCATTATTTCTGTTCCATACTGATGATAAAAGATACCGTATTTCTCCCCCTCCCCTTCCTGTTCCAATGCTCTTCGTCTTGAGGTCGCAACCCCCCCCCCCCCTCCAACCCCCAACCCCCCAACCCCACCCTTTTCTAACTACGCTTCTATCGTTAACACAGTTTTATCACATTGTAAAATTTAGCCCCCTTCCTCTTCCCTTCCCTCCCCTTCACCTAAATCCCCCTGCCCCTGTTTTTCCCCCTCTACCCCCCTCCCCTCCACCTATCCTTTTCCCCTCTACCCGTTCCACCCCCCACCCCACCCCCACCCCCCTTAAAGAATTCTTCCGCCACACCCCATCATTCCAGAACCTTCACCCGGGGTCTCTCCCTTCCCCCAAATTCCATAATCATA
>BOPN01006806.1:66351-69789 GCA_017312705.2 Penaeus japonicus
CTTGGAGGAATAAGAGGCAGGATGAACATGGACAACATTAGTTAGAAAAAAATAGACAGATGGAAAGACGAAAAGAGGTTGCAGCCCTTGCGAAAGAAAAAAAAAAGAAAGAAGAAAAAAAAAAAAAAAACAGGAAGAAAGACACAAAGGAAGAAGAAGAAAAAAAAAACTAGAATGATCCAGAGGAAGGAGCGGAAAAAAGGATTGAAATTTACCAATACGAAATACAAGGGGAGGCAGCAAAATTACATTTAATATGAATGCAGAACATATAATGATAATAAAACGTCAGAATCAGAGAGAGGAAGAGGAGGGGAGGAGGGGAACAAGAATAAAAACGAGAGAGAAAAAAAATATATAGAAAAAAATACGACTTTCCTATTAGTATAAAGAGAAAAATGAAAAACAAAAATAACCAGATTTTCTCAACCTCAATTTGGAAATTTGATTATCAAAATTGATTTAAGAAGCATTCAACATCTCCATATGATCTGTGAAGGGGTGGAAGGAAGAACAATACAACGCTACACTTAGCAACGACTCCCTTTTTCTCTACACTAAAAGATGAGAGAAGAAAAAACATATATAAGGGATAAGAATAGAGGAGAAAATAAACGCAGATCTCGCATGGAGACAAAAGAGCAACGAAGAAAAGGAATCCGAGAAGGATTGGATCCATTTACAGCTCTGGGTTCAGGAGACTGCCTGGCGAGAGAGACGAACCATCCTTGCAGGAATACAGCAAGTGATTGGGTGAAGAGGGGGGAGGGGGAGGGGGAGGGGGAGGGGGGGGGGGGGGGGGAGGGGGGGGGGGGGGGGGGGGGGGGGGGGGGGGGGGGGGGGGGGAGGGGGGGTAGAATGATGGGGTGGAGAGGAAGGGGGGATGGGGGGAAGGGGGACAGAGTGATGGGGTGGAGAGGAAGGGGGGATGGGGGGAGGCGGACAGAGTGATTGGGTGGAGGAGGGGCGGGGAGGGGGGGACTGATGGGGTGGAGAGGGAGGAGGGAAGGGGGGAAGGGAGGCAGAGTAATGCTGTGGAGAGGGAGGGGGGGAGGGAGAGGGGGGCAGAGTGATGGGGTGGAGAAGGAGGAGGGGAGGGGGAGGAGGGGAGGGGGAGGGGAGGGGGAGGAGGGGAGGGGGAGGGGAGGGAGTCAGAGTGATGGGGGGAGAGGAAGAAGGGGAGTGGCGAGGGGGGCAGAGTGATGGGGTTGAGAGGAAGGTGGTTGGGGGTACGGGGGGAAGGGAGGCAGAGTGATTGGGTGGAGAGGGAGAAGGGGAGGGGGGGAAGGGAAACAGAGTGATGGGGTAGGGAGGGAGGAGGGGATGGGGGAAGGGGGGGAGAGTGATTGGGAGAAGGAGGGGAGGGGGGCAGAGAGATTGGGTGGAGAGGGTGGAGGGGAAGGGAGGAGTAATGCCAGCTGTAAAAGCCAAATGTAAAAGTCTGTCGCGCCACGCTATTAGGAACGTCAGCCTATCAGCACTCTGCGTTATGCATGTATAAATATATATATGTATAAATATATATACATATATATATATATATATATATATATATATATATATATATATATATATGTATATGTATATGTATATATATATATATATATATATATATATATATATATATATATATAGATAGATAGATAGATAGATAGATACACACACACACACACACACACACATGTGTGTATATATATATATATATATATATATATATATATATATATATATATATATATATATATGAATATATGTATATATATATATATATATATATATATACATATTCATATATATATATATATATATATATATATATATATATATATATATATATATATATATATATATATACATATATATGTAAATATATATATATATATATATATATATATATATATATATATATATATATATATATGTATATATATATATTTATATATATATATGTATAAATATATATATATATATATATATATATATATATATATATATATATATGTATGTATATATATATATATATATATATATATATATATATATATATATATATATATATATATATATATATATATATATATATATATATACGTATATATAGGCACACATATAAAGAGCGAAAGAGGAAAGAGAAAGAAAGAGAGAGAAAGAGCAGGAGAAAGAAAAAGAGAGAGACGAACTCTTGTTTTCCTAGACGGTTGTCGAAGAAATGTTTATAATTTAGGGTTATCGCTGGGTATAAAGATGCAAGATGGCAGACGATGGAAGGGCGACGCGAGGAGGGAGATGTGCTGTAACGAGGAACATCGGCTTGAGGGATGGCGCTGCGGAGGAGGAGGAGGAGGTGGAAGAGGAGGAAGAGGAGGAGGAGGAGGAGGAGGATGGTGATGTGAATGGGGAAGGGGTCGATGGTGATGTGAATTGGGAAGGGGGGATGGTGATGTGAATGGGATGGGGGGAGATGGGGATGGAGGGAATCGGAAGAGGAGGATTATGGTGATATGAATGGGGGAGGAGGATTGGGAGGAGGAGCAGGAAGAGGATCTGGAGGAGGAGGAGGAGCCGGAGGAGGATGGGGAGGAAAAGGAGGAGGATGGTGATGTGAATGGGGAATTGGCAAGAAGGAGGAGGAGAATGGCGATGTGAATGGGGAGTGAGGGATGGGGGAAGAAGGAGGTGGAGGCGCAAGACGATGTGAAAAGTGTGGGGGGGGGGAAGGGGGAGATGAAAAAGGAGACGAAGGGTGTTGTGGATGGGGAAAGGGGAGGGGGAGAGGACTGTGAGTAGGATGGCGATACGATGAGGGGGGGGGGGGCAGATGAAGAGATGGAGAGGCAGACGGACGGCGGTACGAAAGGGGGGAGAGGGGAAGGGACGAAAAGGAGGACGATGAATCTTACAACGATGTGAATGAAGGGGAGGGAGAGTAGAAGGAGGAGGAGAGCGGGAGATGGGAAGAGGGACAGGGTTGGGGGTGAGAATAGGTGGGCGGGAGAAGATGATATGAACAGGTGTTAAGGGGAAAGGGGAAGAAAGAAAAAGAGGAGGAGGAAGGGGTGGTAGAAGGAAGAGGAGCAGGAGAAGGAGGAGGAGAAGGAAGAGGAGGAGGACGAAAAAGAAGAAGGGGAAGACGGGAAGAAGAAAGGGGGCGTGCATCGAAGGTGCAAAGGGTGCAAGGAACCGGAGGAGAGGACACAGAAGCGAGGGGAGGAGGAGCAGGCGAAGCAATGGGCAGGGAAAGTAGAAAATGGGCGGACGAGAAAAATAAGAATAAAAGGAGATTGAAAAATAGAGAAGGCACACACACAAACATACGCACATTACATATGCACGTATATGCATACATACCTACATACATGCACTTGCAGTGTGTGTGTGAGTGTGTGTGTGTGTGTGTGTGTGTGTGTGTGTGTGTGTGTGTGTGTGTGTGTGTGTGTG
>BOPN01006807.1:0-5000 GCA_017312705.2 Penaeus japonicus
ATATATATATATATATATATATATATATATATATATATATATATATATATATATATATATATATATATATATTCAAACATTTATTTATTCATACATTTGACAGATTGATATACTTGTATATTTTTCTTTTCATTTATTCATACATCGATTCACTTTTACATTTGATCATTTGGTCATACATTAGATTATTCATTCAAACATTCATTCACCTATATATTTATTTATTTATTATATTCGTCTAAGTATTTATATAGGAGACGTAGTTAAATCACTGGACACCATCACCTTGCCTGATTAGTTATCATTTGCGATTAATTTCCATTTTTGTTGCTATCACTATTATTATTTCCATCTTCATTATCATAATTATCATCAGTAGTATCATAATTACTAAATAATGATAATAATAATTATTATTATCATTATTATTGCTATAGTTATTTATTTATAGAGGTTATTTACACTGGCTCAAAGTTACTCACTGACAGGGGGAAAGTGTCATTGGTTGTCAGTTGCTGCACTCTACCCTGGGCAGCATTGCCAACAGGGTGTCCACTCTTCCCCCCCCCCCCCCCCCCCCAAGTGCTTAGCTTTTTATACCTAATCTTTGGATCTTAGAGTTATTAGATAAAAATGTCACTAATGTTAGGAATTATTATAAGTAGCCTTACTTTTGTTGATTTTTTTCCCCTAAAGATACACTACCTACAGTAACCAACCTATACAAAAAATAGTTCTATCGAGAAACGTAGTTCGGAAACTGTAGTTTGCTTTCGCTCTGGTATGGTACATATTTGCTTTTGCTCAGGCATGGTACATGTTTGCCTGTGTGAAGGGTGAGCTTCTGCTTGTAGCTGCCTCGCCCCGATCAGTTGTTCTCGTTGGTTCATTTATGGTACACGTATTCGAACCTGATGTGGACTGCCACCTGACCAACTCTCCCTCCTCTCTCGCCTTTTCACCGCAAGGTCGCCAAAATCTGATTCTAACGTACAAGAGACCGGATACTAAAATCAACTTACGAAGTCGTAGGAGGTCCGCGAAGCTCGTTAATCGAGGTGCAAGGTCCGAGCGCCATACTCAAAACATTTAACTTCCTGGCTGTGACGTCACAGCACCTCGTAACTTAAATACCTCAGAAGCACTCATATCGGCGTCATTCCGGGAATAAGTGACAATAATTCCGAATTGTATAAACGATAAATTTTCATCAGATCTGAAATTGACCATTCAAGAAAAAAAAATACACGTTAAATTACGACAAATTGCATCTCTGCATAATTATATAATTTTTTTCACAAGCCACTTGACACATGGATGATAACAATTAATAATGAAGATTGCACCTATGACCCTAGGAAGTGTATACATAAAATCTCCTGTGATGGATGAGCTTTTATTTGTCAACAGGAAAAGGTGGTTTGCAATACAGACGGACTAATCACCAGCTACAACTCCAAGTATTCTGGCAGTACACATGATGCCTTTATCTGGGCCGACAGCTTCCTTCATCAACATTTTGAAGCTGGAAAATTAGACGATTATTTTTTATTGGGTAAGTGTATTGTGACAGATTTTTTTCTTTAAATATAATAATGTAATATGTTGCTCTTAATTGACTTTCCCTAAAAAAAAAAAAAAAAAAAAAAAAAAAATAATAATAATTCAGAGGGATCTTTATGAGAACGATAATTTTCCGTGTCTAGTGTTTGCTTAAAAAAAAAACTCTATTACACTTTTCCTAGACATAATTTTCCTCAGATCTCAGAACACATAAGTGTGGGTGTTCTGTCTTTGTGCATAGGAAACTACTGTACATTGCACATCCTAGATTGTAATGTAATGGAAACGGTAACAGACAATTACGAAATAAAACATTATTTACTTTATTATTATTATTATTATTATTTACTCATTTATTTATTTATTTATTATCTTCTTTTACAAAACCCTGAATAGACGGAACTATTACACAATATATCTGTTACTGGATAAACAATATCCTAAATACCAGTAATAAAGCAGACTAGAACGCGATATGTAAAACTGGTCTACAATTAATGAACAGACTAAACAAATACACCAATTAGTTATACCCATTACAAAGCAAAAATGGCGCTACTTTATTACTACTGTAATAAGCTTGTAGATATCAGTAAGATATATTTTCCTAACGAAATGACACGTTACAACAGGCCAACGTACATGATACACGTATGAGTCTATGGGACTGGGGGGAAGGAACATGTTTAGAACACGTATGGGATACCTTAAAGGAAGTTGCTAGTGATGGTGAAGCAGATATTGCTCCTATCCAAGTATTTGCCATATTTGGGATTTTTTTCCGTCTGGGATTTTTTAATTTTGGAATCTTAGAATCTGTCAATTATATGAGTGGTTTGGCTCCGTCCTATTCTCGGGAACCAACGTGTTCACAGTTTGTTTATTATATATATATATATATATATATATATCATATGTATATATATATATATATATATATATATATATATATATATATATATATATATATATATATATATATATATATATATATATACAGTATATGTAAATATATGCATATATATTTATATATATGTATATATATATATATATATATATATGTATGTATATATATATATATATATATATATATATATATATATATATATATATATATATATATATATATATATATATGTATGTATATATATATATATATATATATATATATATATATATATATATATATAATAATATATATATATATATATATATATATATATATATATATATATATATATACATATATATGTATATATATATATATATATATGTATATATATATATATATATATATATATATATATATATATATATATATATATATAAATATATATATATATATATATATATATACATATATATGTATATATATATATATATATATATATATATATCTATATATATATATATATATATATATATATATATATATATATATTCAGCGCCATTACGCATTATTTTAGCATTCGAAAATTACAAAAAACTAAATAGATTAACTATACAAGTTCTCTCTATATTTCAAACACCGATATGATAACGATTATATAAGAAAATAAGAAAAACAGGTCTAATATGAGTTATAATCTTTACATTTTATATTATATGCATCAGAAAGACAAATATCACATAACATTTTAAACAGATTAGATTATTTTTTGTGAAGATCAGGATACAATAAATGGCGGTAATACTTCCCAAAACATGTAAGCAGACTTGAAAGATTTAATATGACAAAGTCAAAAAAGTAAATAATCAAATATCATTGCATATGTCACTAAATTATTGCATGTCAATACATTTCCGTGTGATGAGGTTTATAAATAAGGGCCATTATTGATATCATTATCGTTATTGTCATTATCATTATTAGACTTTCAATGATTTTTTTATTTGATCGGTATCGCAAAGAAATCAATATAATCTTTTTCAATAATTTATCATCAGCATTATTGTTATTTTCATTGCTATCATCGTTATCATATATTGTTATTACTATTATATTTTCATTACTATTACTATCCTCATCATTATAATCATTATCATTATTCTCATTATAATTGATATTATCCATTATATTAGTATAATCATCATTATTGTCATTACTATCATCATTATCATTTTTGTTGTTGCTTTTGTTTTTTATGGTTATTATTATTGTCAATATAATTATTAAAATTGTAATAATAAAAACAGTATTACTGTTATTATCACTTCCATCATTATCATTATTACTACCATAATTATTATTATCATTATAGCTGTTATGGTTGATTTTGTCCTTAAAGGCATCATCCTCATTTTTGTTACATAACTACTGCAAACTTACTTTATATCTATATGCACTACTTTTACATAAGCGAACTGCTCTCATTATGAAAAAATAGTTTTCCTTATTTATGTCACTTTTCCAATCTAGCAGTTTATTATTCTTTCCATCTATAATTTCCATCTCACCATTTCCTCTTTGTCTCATTTTACAAACACATGGAATTATATCAGAACTCTCCTTCATTCATGACGATAAATCCTCATCTATTTGTACAGGCATATTATTTATAATATCATTATTATTTGTTATCTATGTACATATGCTTATTTTTTAACTCATGATCTCTTGTAATCGTATTCTATATAGACAATTCATAAAGAACCACAGAAAAGAAAAGAACAGAATAATTTTATATAAACAGTCATCCATCAACAACTGCCTCAATTTCAGCAAGAGAGACGTCATTCCTCACACCATCCTTCTTTCTCTTCCTCTTCCTCCTCCTCCTCCTCCTCTTCCCTACCTCATTCCAATGCGCCACAAATCCTCCGTGCCTCATAATCGAGCCTATCCAGCCCGCCCACTACTTCGACGGTTGCAGTGGGCGGTTCCAACAGCACTTGAGGTTCTGCCACCTGTTAAGACAATTTGAAGACGTTTCGCTGTTCCTTTGCCTGTTGTAAACGTCTCAACGTGGAGGTACGTGACTCGCCTGCATGAAAAAGGAGAGGGAAACTATTGTCATCCTTCTTTCGTTTCTTTGGTTTTAATTCTTTCTCTTTCTTCCTACTGGTCTTCTCTTTTCTTTTAATGCTATGTGGTTGTGGTCTCATGGATGATTTTAATATCTCTGTTAGTAATTATGTATTTTCATCTCTCTCTCTCTCTCTCTCTCTCTCTCTCTCTCTCTCTCTCTCTCTCTCTCTCTCTCTCTCTCTCTCTCTCTCTCTCTCTCTCTCTTATGCGAAACCTTTTATTGCGCTCTCTATATAATTTATTTAGTGCACCGCCTTCTCTTTCTCGGGTTCTCTTTGTGTTTACTCAAGGTGGTCTGTTGAGGAAAGCTCCCTTAGTAGGCATAAATATTTCAGGGCTAAAAGACTGACATATAGAAGACGACGATAATACAAAGCAGTAATATCCAAAAGGAAAAGAGAGACGATTT
>BOPN01006807.1:37500-47500 GCA_017312705.2 Penaeus japonicus
AAGTTGTACGGAGGAGGTGTACAGGACCCGTCCTTCAGGAATGAAAACCAGACCGGTGTTTGCTAAGGAATCCTCTGACTCCACCCGGGCCCCCACTCCCAAAATAATCTGAAAAAATAGCCTAGCATGAGCTCCACAGGCACAGAATATGAAACAAACATACAACTCAGAACATGAGAGTTTTCCTTACTGACTTTCATTTCGAGAACTCTCACTTGTCTCCTCTACATCAGTTAAATCGTGTATTGGATATGCCCTGTTTACATTTCGAGCTTGACCCGGTCGAAGAGACGTCTCTAATCTCAATCTGTCTATATGAATTTTACTTTCCTTCTTGTCTGACAGCCTTTGTATCTTAAATACTACATCACTAACCCTGTCTATAACTCGATAAGGTCCAGTATACAGTGGCTGTACCTTTTTACTTATCCCAGGCTTTGGCACTGCCTGAACATACACTCGATCACCCTCCTCGACTGGAAGGTGCCTGGACTGAGGCCTATCGCGAGGCCTCCTCTTAATTTCCTCTTCAATGTGATGCTGGCAGCGTTTAAAAACTTTACTACCTATCACCTTAAGTTCTTTGGAATAATTTTCCAAATTATACCATGGGACTGTCTCTTTGGAGAATAATATATATGGCCACTTCGGGTCACGGTGTTTCAGGGCAAAGAATGGGGAATCCTTAATTATCCGGTGATATGCAGTGTTGTATGCTAGGATAGCCATAGGCAACATCACATTCCAACTACCTGGGTTATCCCAAACTAAGGTCCGCAGAATCTTTGTTAAAACACCATTTACTCTTTCTACCTGGCCATTTGAACTAGGGTGGTAAGGAGTGATGACATGCTTGTTTATATGCAATTGTACACATAACTCCTTAAACAGTTCATTTACGAACTCTCCTCCCCCATCTGTTACAACATGTCCTGGGGCCCCTTCATTTAACACTACTGTCTCGATGAACGCCCTCGCCACCTCAGATGCCTCTTTTGTCTTCAAAGGGGCTGCATAGAGATATTTGGTCAGAGCATCCACTACAGTAAGGATGTACTTAAATCCCCCTGCCCCCGGAAAAGGTCCGACTATATCCATATGGACCCTCTGAAACGGTTCGGTGACTTCCGGGTAGTGTAATAACGGAGCTGATACCTCCCTCCCGGGTTTACAACGCAGGCAAACTTCACACTTGCTGCAAAATTTTCGCACCGCATCTTTCATTCCCTTAAAGAATGCAAACTTTTCCAGTCTAACCAGAGTAGCTGTTATTCCTCCGTGGCCTGAGATAGGGAGACTATGTGCCAGCTGCAACGCAGTCTCTTTAAAGTCGTCCGGTACCACTACCCTGTAAACTTTAACTCCATAGACATTTGTATATACATTATATAATAGCCCGTCCGGTCTAACTTTATATGTATCCAAACCTCCAGGTGTACGTTTGTTAAACCCCTTCGGCAAAGCTGTCCCCTCTACCAAGTGATGTTTGAGCAAACTCCAAAAAGCGTCCCCTTCTTGAGCTTTCCGTAAATCATCTACCGACCACACCTTTATTACCTCTGGGGAAGCTTTCCCCTGACATCCAGCAGTTATGGAACTATCCAAACTAGCAGGTTGTTCCACTGCTCCTCTGGTTAGCTGTTTACTTCATGTAATGGCTCCCACTACTAAATCATCAATAAGGTGATCAGCCTCTCTTATGCGGGATAACGCATCAGCTACTACATTATCCTTCCCAGGTATATAATCCACCTGAATATCATAATCAGCTATGGCCATCCGCCACCTAGCCACCCGGTCTGATCCCTCCTTATTCGTGAACAAATACCGCAGAGGTTTATGGTCTGAATGAACTTCCACGCGGTAGCCCTGAATGATAGTACGATTTATCTGGAGTCCATAAACTATTGCTAATGCCTCTCGCTCAATCGTACTATAATTCAACTCCGGCCCCTTCAGCGCTCGACTGAAATATGACAAAGGTCTTAGTGCTCCATCATCGCCCCTTTGCTGTAGGACCCCCCCAATTGCGAACTTGCTGGCGTCAGTGGCCAGAACAAACGCTCGGCTGAAATCTGGGAAACTTAACACTATGTCCTCACTCAGAGTCATTTTCAAAATCTCAAATGCTTCCGTTGCCTCAGGGCTCCACTTTAATTTACTCTTATTATCAGCAGACCGAATCCCTCTGGTCAGGTCAACTAATGGTCTCGCTATGCCTGCGAACCCTTTAATGAACTTGCGATAATAATTTGCAGCACCTAAAAATGCCTGCAAATCGCGTACGGTAAGCGGGAGGGGATATTCTCTCATTGTCTGAACCTTTCTTGGTTGAGGTTTCACCCCATCTGCCGAGATAATGTGTCCCAAGTAATCAACCTGGGGTTTAAAAAACACACATTTAGATAGCTTCAGTGCTAGGTTTGCTTCTTGCAACCGTACCAGCACTGCCCTCAAATTTTCACAGTGTTCTTCCCACGAATCACCTAGTACGACAATATCGTCTAAATACACAAACCCGACCTCCCCTACTAATCCGGTGAGAACCTGGTTTATGATACGTTGGAAAGATGCTGGAGCATCCTTCAAACCAAACGGTAACACATTGTAGTGGTAGTGTCCGTCTGGCGTCGAGAAAGCCGTCATGTCCCTGCTTTGCGGTGTCAAAGGGATTTGATGATACCCTTGACGGAGATCGAGACAAGAAAAAAACTTGCTCTGACCCATTCGCTGCAGGATTGTGTCTATGTGAGGCAGTGGATATCTATCATCTGGAATAACTTCATTTAGAAGCCTAAAATCCAAGCACAGCCTCAAACTGCCATCTTTCTTCTTCACGGGTACTAATGGGCTATTATAAGGGGACCTTGAAGGCGAAATAACCCCCTGAGCCATCATATCCTCGATTTGGCGCCTAATCTCCTCCCTATACTTCAAAGGGATTGGATATGACTTCTTAAAAATAGGTGGTCCCTTAGCCCTGACCTCATGAAAGAAATGATCTGAGATCGCCAATGGTTCATCATCCAAAGAGAACACTCTAGGAAATTCCCGAACCAATCCTGATATCATGTCATGTTCCTTTGAACCCCTCGCGAACCAGCCATCCACTTCTTCTAACAACCTAACTACCCTATAATCCATAGTACTTATGCTAGAACTGACAGCCCCTATCGCGACTACATCCTCGTCAGATTGACGTTTTTGCAATCCGACGACGTCCCCTATGCAGACCGTTGTATCTACCTCAACAGGAACATCCTCCTCTACTGCATAAGGAACCCTGAACCAAAGACTATTTCCGGTCCGTCGTACCCCGACTATCCCTTCCGAAAGTCTTAAGCCAGCTAACTCCCGTGGAATGAATAACATGGAATCTATCCTCCCTGGAACCTTTCCATCCCCACTGAGCTCTAAATCTAAAACACCGCACGACTGTGCTTCCAAAACCTGGCTTTCTCTTAACGTGGCTAACCCACTATAAGCTATACCACTATCTACAATGTCCTCCACCTCAGCTTTGAGTGCCTCCTCATCTGGTCTGTTTGCTCCCCCAGGGGCCGACGCACCAGGCGTCCCCGGACTCGGCCTCTCTGGACTGGTTACAGGGCGTCCCCTACAACCACACAATTCAGTAGCAACAGAACCATCCTTAGGAGGACTCCATAACACATCCACCTGTTGACCTTCGATTGACAGGTGGATGGGCTGAGGAGGTTGATTTATAAAAACTACCTGATGCTTTCGAATGAAATCGCACCCTAACAGAAGCTTCCCCGGCAAATTCCACGAATCCGCCACTAAAAAGGAATGCCAAACCTTTACCGGCCCAAAATTCAGAGGGATATCCACCTCCCCCACCTGGCCTATGTCGGTGACACCTCCCCACCTAACTTTGAGATTGGAATCCCTGACATCTAAATTTCTTCCTTGCAGAAAATCGCTGCAAACTAATGAACATTCTCCTGCTGTATCAAACACGACTTTAGTAAGTTCATCAAAAACAAATAGGTCAAAAAGAAGTAACCCCGCACCAAAAGACTGTACGGTTATAACCCTACCCCTCTGTATCGAGGAATCTGATGCACCTACTGTTGACTTCCCACGTAACCCGTGATAAACAGTCTCTGCATCCGTCGGAAACCCATCTACACGTTCCCCTGACCGTCGCCGTTTTTTGGATGGGGAGGCTGCAAGCTCTGTCCTCCCTTCATCTTTTCTAGCCTTACCGGACAATGTATCTTCATATGCCCGGGTTGTTGACAATAGAAACAGAGCATATTCCCTGGTCTCCTCTCCCTCATACCGGCGGCCAACCCTTTATCCAGCGGCGGCCCCTGAACTCCAGTCGCACCTGCAGCCGGTGACGGTCTCTGCAAATCCCGTAGATGTCCCTGGAAAATTTTACAAGACTCAACCCCGTGACCAAAGCGTGAACAATACGAACACTTAATCTGTGGCTGAGCCCGTGGTCCAAACATCCCTTCCCTTATTCCCCTTATAAGTGCAGCACAATCATTCAAGGAGTGACCCATACCTCCGCAAAAAATGCAAGTGGAAGCACTACCAGAATGAGCTGCCTCCTTCTTCACTGCAGGAGAAGGCCCCTTCCCCTTTTTCTGGCTCTCCTGAGGGGACGATGAGGCCGCCAGACCCTTTCCTTGGCTGAAGGCCTTTCCCTCCCTCTTTACTGGATCTTGATCTGGCACTCTCGTAGATGCAGCCACTGCCCCCGACCGAGTGCCTCCCGAGCTCCTTACCTTAAAGTCTGCCACTAACTCGGGGTGATCTGACGCCCAAGAGTTGTATAGCTCGAGAAGCCTGTCCGGCAACACGATATCCTGGAGAGTGTGTTTCTGTACAAAAGAAGCAGGCAAATCCCTAGCAAGTTTTGTACCATAAATCCCCATGATAATGTGTTCCTGGTTCTTATCAAATCCTATCAACTCTCTGGCGACCTGATCCAAACGGTTGAAGAATGAAGGAACCCCCTCTCCCTCCTTCCGCCTCATATCCGAGAATCGAGCCAAAAGCGTACTCATACACGGCTTCGCGGCGTGAATCCGCAACAGCCGTTCCTTCAGAGAACACCAAACATCATCGGCGTTTGCCGCTCGCCAGAGCTTCCACGTACGAAGAGGCTCCCCCCGCAGACGCTCCAGAGCCAGGTTGATTCGACCCGAGTCGTCCCACTGATCTCCCCTCGTCAGGTCCTCTATCAAAGATAGCCACCACTCGAGATTCTGTGAAGCCTCTTTATCTACCGTGTCACAACCCTCGAAAAATGGCAGCTTGTTTTTCACGTCATTTATAGGGTTCTTCTTACGCTGGTCTACCAGGATCATCAAGTCATCTTTCGAGACCCCCCCTGCCATAGTGGTTGTCTCTGTCTTGATATCCTCTTTCGGCATAAACTCTGATCCTGCTTCAGACTCACTAATATCTGCCCAATTTATAATCTCCCGGTCGTCCGCCTCTGTATCGCCACCCGCTACCGCAGAGATATCAGTTGCCGACGGCAAAATCCCTGACTCTGCCTGGGCGGCTATTTGATCCCCGGACGCCTTCCTAGATTCTACAGACCACTGCCTAATAAAATCTATCGCCCCAGACAACACTGGGTCAACGCTTGAGTCTTGCAAAAGATCGCGAACGAAACGTTCTATAACTTCCGGTAGGTCATGCACCGGAACAAGGCCTTCTGTACCTACTGATGCGATACTACTATTAATCGCCCCTTGCACACGCCCCTCCAACAACGATACCCTTTCCGATGAAGAGCGAGTTCCGGTTGGAAACAAAAAAGCAATTAAATCCCCAGCCGCGTGTTGTAACACGTCACGCAGTTGAGACTCATCCATGTGCAAGCAATAGTAGAAGCAATAAGAAATCTAATGAAGCCAAAAGAGAAACCTTTAACTGGAGGTGCTAATGGCAACACTCCTGCCCTAGCAAGATATACCGCGCGCCCGCTCCTCAGCTGTGACGTCACTGAGATGCCCCGCCTAGCCTCACGCTCCCACGGAACCCCGTGACTCAACCCTGGCAGACCCTAATGACGTCACGTCATACACTGACCGAGCCGCCGACTCCACGCCAGCCGCGCTTCTCCCCTCACCCAGCCCCAGCCGTCTGGTTAGCTCAATGGTAGCATGTTGACTTTACATCCCCGTGGTCGGCAGATCGAGCCCCGCCCAAGCCCGTGAGCTTCCACTGTCACCTGGCGGTTACTGACGTAGCTGGGCACTGCGTTGGGTAAGGACCAATCTCAGATCGAGTCAACACTCGTTGGCACATTCTCTTACGAGTCAGCACACGCTGGCACAGGCGGGCTCGCGTCACTGCATACAAGCCCGGCGTAGCATCTGCTCCGCAAATCTGGCTTATCCTTATCCCCTCACCCAGATAGGTACCCGTCACCCGTGTCACCCGGGCCCGCTCACCCACCCTGACCCCGTCTCCAAGGCCTCGGAGCAGCCGCCCGCCGAGATCGCTGGCGTTGCGCTTACGCGGTCAAAGATCAGCACGGCCAGACGGTAAACAGCCCCCGCTACCACACTCTGTAGCTATCAGGGGGGGGGGGGTAACGCTGGGGAAAATATTCTATAATAAAGTAGTAACAGGATTGACAAATTACAATCACAAAGATAAGCTTACAAAATTAAACATAACCAACTCTGTAAGATAGCAAATCCCTGTAAATTTATGTATTGAACCTGTTTAATTTAACACCCATTAAGCTTAGCATATTATAATACTACAATAAAACAAGAAAGCAACACAGCAACTTGGGAACTCCGCTGCTGTAAAGAAAACTGGAGAGTTTATATGTACAAGTAACATAAATACCCTCGTTAAAAGTAGCGTCAAAACCGGAAAGCAGCACCACCGCCGCCACCACTGTCGTGAACCTGCTATTATCTTCTATGAAAGTAAATATTAGTTCACGAATTATTATCACTGCCACCACCAGTTCTTTCAGTGGGCGAAACTGGAAACCCTTTCCGGTGGAAGTTGAATATCAACCCTTCAAGTCTTCTCACCTGGAACTATCCCTTAATTAAGGATAACCAAAATATCTACAATTTTACTATTTTTATTTCTATTTTTGTAAATAAGTATAGTAGTAAAATGGTTATATATAAAACTTAACACTTAACAAAATCTTAACACTTAACAAAATTAACTGTCTCTGATACACTGGACATTCCGCCCAGGAACCTCCCACACAACTTAGATTCAACTCCCCTTACCGAAAGGATAACCGGCAGAGTCTCCATAGTTGTTTTCCCGGGACCTTCAGAGTTCTGTCTGTCTCAGACGTCCTCTTGTCTCACGTCGTCGCGCGTGCGCAGACGACGATGCGCGAAGTCTTAAAATTCTGCCATACGACATCGTCTTACGACATGTGTGTGTGTGTATTTATATGTATATGTATATATATATAAATATATATATATATATATATATATATATATATATATATATATATATATAAATATATATATACATACATACATATATAAATATATATATATATATATATATATATATATATATATATATATATACATATATATAAAAATATATATATATATATATATATATATATATATATATATATATATATATATATATATATATACATACATATATACATATATGTATATGTATATATATATATATATATATATATATATATATATATATATATACATATATATATATATATACATATATACATACATATATATATATATATTTATATATATATATATATATATATATATATATATATATATATATATATATACATTTATATATATACACACACACACACACACACACACAAACATACATATATATGTATATATCTATCTATCTATCTATATATATATATATATATATATATATATATATATATATATATATATATATATATATATATATAAATCTATCTGTATATCTATATATATATATATATATATATATATATATATATATACATATATATACACATACATACATATATATATATATATATATATATATATATATATATATATATATATATATATATATATATAGGCGGGGAAATATTGAGAGAAATGTATGTGTGGATATGCATATGTATATATATATATATAAATATATATATATATGTGTGTGTGTGTGTGTGTGTGTGTGTGTGTGTGTGTGTGTGTGTGTGTGTGTGTGTTTGTGTATGTGTGTGTATACATATATACATACATATGTGTTGAGAGAGAGGGAAGTGAATTCCTCGCCCTCCCTCTCGTCTTCCAACACATTCCAGTCCGACAGCAAAAACTCACACGAGTACAAGCATGCCCTAAAGGCTTTATCTAATTGAATTTTTCGTTCTATTTCAAGAGACAGGGAAACGTACAGCGCATATCTTTCTCTTATACTGAAAGAGGATGTTTGCAAGAGGTACCGTCCTATGTTCCCGTAGTCTCATGTTTCCAAGGTCTTACAGTATGTTCTCAGGTCATATTTTCCCGCTGTCCTATGTTTCCGTGGTCATATCTCTGAGAGAGAGAGAGAGAGAGAGAGAGAGAGAGAGAGAGAGAGAGAGAGAGAGAGAGAGAGAGAGAGAGAGAGAGAGAGAGTAACATCGAGATAACCATTTGAATTTATATAATATATCTATTATAATTGTTATTATATCCGTCAATATTATCTACACATGTAATGTATGCTTTTGCTATTGTATTTCATATAATGCAATCATCAATGTAATGTGTCTCTTTCATATCATTCTAGTTGTTCCATATATATCCTACCACATACACATGTATACATACATTCCCATACGGGCGTTGCTTCACCTATCTGTGTACCCCTCTCTTACTGTCATGTCAGACATGACAGTAAGACATGTTTTGTCCATCCCTTCGCAAGAGTTATGTACTGATGCAACACTTCCTTCATCACATTCCAAATGTCACATGCCACAAGAAACCACGCGATTCACGCATGTTCTCAGTCAAATCATACATCGTGGTAGGGAGTCTCCTCTGGGGAAGCAGAGGAGCAATACATCGCTCCTCGGAGAAGGAGCAGTTCTCATTGCAACATCCTACTGTACAAACTTATGCAATAAACCAAGAAATCTGTTTCGGTCAAGTTTTTCACATCCTAAGCCACGCTACTAATATTCATGTAGATATCCCATTCTTACCTTTTTACATAGAGAAAGAGAGAGAGAGAGAGAGAGAGAGAGAGAGAGAGAGAGAGAGAGAGAGAGAGAGAGAGAGAGAGAGAGAGAGAGAGAGAGAGAAAGAAAGAGAGAGAGAGAGAGAGAGACAGCAGATAAAAGAGAAATGAGATATTTATAAACGCCTGATAAAGCGTTGCGGAGAAAGACAGAGAGAGAGAGAGAGAGAGAGAGAGAGAAAGAGAAAAGGAGAGAGAGCAGGAAAGAGAGAAAGAGAGAGAAACCGCAAGGCATTGCACATATACGTCAACTCTAATGAATATGTGCACAAAGTGAGAAACTTTCAGACAGACAAGGAGAGAGATGGAAGAGAGAGTCGCCCACTAATGAACTCTCATGGCCCACTTCCCATTAAACCATAGATGAAGGAAGGAAAGGATAAACAATAGACTTTCGATCCTCAAGTCCCCCCCACCCTCCCTCCCTCCTCCATTCTCGTTATCCTTTCTAACTCACCTTCCCGATCCTTTCCCTTCCTCCTTCCCCTTCCTCCCCTTCTACCCTCCTTTCTCGGTACCCTTTACTCCTCACCTCTCCCCTCCTTCCCCTTCCTTCTTCGTTATCATTTCTCCTTCCCCTTCTACCCTCCTTTCTCGTTACTTTTTCTTCCCCACCTCTTCCCTCCTTCCCCTTCCTTCCTCGTTATCTTTTCCTCCTCCCCTTCCATCCTCCTTTCTCGGTACCCTTTCTTCCTCACCTCTCCCCTCCTTCCCCTTCCTTCTGCGTTATCTTTTCTTCTTTCCGTCCTTCCCTCCCTCCTTC
>BOPN01006808.1:42500-45000 GCA_017312705.2 Penaeus japonicus
TCCTGTCACTCCTCTAGGAGACATAACCTCCTGGAGATCCTACTCGGCCACGACTCGAGGAAGGGAAAGAATGAAGTAAAAAAAAAAGTGTGGGGTGGGGTGGGGGGGTGAATAATAAAATATATCTTAAAAGCATCCCAAAAGTATGTTATGTTTCAGCGGCGACGTTCACATGCCTCTCGGGAGAACGACCGAAACGCCGCGGAAGAATGGCGACCACAAAATGATATCGATCGGTAGCGGTTTAAGTTAATGGAATCCGAGTTGATTAATATATGCTGATAATGACAAATGATTTTTTGTTTCTCAGGGCGATGATTTTAACTATGAATTATTTATGCTTTCGTTTTGTTCGCTATAACGGTCGATTGGCGTGGAAGAGAATTACGATAAGAAAACACAGATAATATGAAGCGGCCATAATGGACCTTTGCTGATCGAAAGGACAACAGAGTTAGTGTATCTTAATAGAAAATCTCCATCTCCATTTCATGTTCTCCAAAAATAAAGTTAAAATTAAAAAATGAGACCTTAGGAATCGCTAAAAAAAACAATGACTACAATGAAACACAAATTCAAAAAGAACACGTATGGAACATGACCGCATCACCATCATCAGCATTGATCAGCTCCCTTTGAACCACACTTCTCCAAGACTGGCAACGGCAACCGAAGGCACACACACGCACACAAACACACACAGAAATACCTTTACTCAAGACTTCAGGACGGCGTTGCAAGTAAGAGATTGCGATAGCGCCTTGAATGCGGTCATAAATTCACAAATAGAGTTGTTTCATTTTGAGTTTTCTCCTACTGTCGTTCGCGCCGAGGGCCTCTGGCTAAGCGATGGAGATTAAATGCATCCGAAAGAGCTCTCGGAAATGCATTCCTCAGAGTCCACGGTTTCTTCTGAAGCGCAACGAGGGGGGGTCGGGGTTACGAAGGGGGAGAGTAAGAAGGGACGAATGGAGAGGCCAAAGGGTGACGAAGGAAGCCAAAGGGGAACGGAAGACGAGTCCAAAGGGGGACGAAGGAGGAGAGCAAAGAGGGCGAAGGGGGAAGGGGGTGAATGGGTGCTGACGGGGGGGAGGGGGGGTGTCGAACACAACAGCCCGGAGGAAGGCGGACGCCAAAGGAATCGGAAGGGCTTCTTTAGTCCAACTCGGAAAAATTGATTACACAAAGCGTAGCGAATGGAGGAAAACTATTAGATTGGCTGCGATTCGCCAAATTGATGGGTATGAGTCCATTTGGGGAGATGTGTAATTTGAGAGAAATGTGTAATTTGAGAGAAATGTGTAATTTGAGAGAAATGAACGGGCTACACAACACTGGCGAATGGGATGATCATATTAAATTGTGGAGCGTGAGCGATCTGGCAAATTATAAGCAGATTAACGAGCGAGCAACAAGTCTCGTTGGTTCTGCTGAAAGAGCAATTAATTCTCCAGAGAGACGAGTTTCTCGCAACAGAACGAGTCAACGGAAGAGGCTTGTCCTGTTGGGGGGAATCCGACGGGCGGCAGAGGAACATCTGTGACGTCAGCGAATTGAGGAAGAGAGATACAACGAAAGAAAAAGAGAGGAAAAAAATAATACAACATGTGTCAGTGTATGTTCTGAAATGAGCTACCATACCCCGAAAAGATATAATTTATCCAAAGTTATGTATTCTTATTATCTGTAAGCACTCCGAATGAACTGTTGCTCGAGTAATTTAATTTTGCAGAAAGACTAGAACGTGTAAGTGGTCTGTGAAAAATATGTTATGAGGATTTCTCAAAGACGAGATAGAGGAGGGAAAAAGAGAGAGAGGAGGGGGGCAGAAAGAGAGAGAGAGAGAGAGAGAGAGAGAGAGAGAGAGAGAGAGAGAGAGAGAGAGAGAGAGAGAGAGAGAGAGAGAGAGAGACAGAGACAGAGACAGAGAAAGAGAGGGAGATAGAGATAGATAGATAGAGAGAGAGAGAGAGAGAGAGAGAGAGAGAGAGAGAGAGAGAGAGAATGAGAGAGAGAGAGAGGAAGAGAGAGAGGGGGGAGCAGACAGACAGATAGACGAGAGAAAGAGAGAGAGTGTGTCAGACACAAAGAGAGAGACAGAAAAACAGAAAGAATGAAAAACATACAAGAAAAAAGTGAAATAGAGACAGAAAGAAAGAGAAATATTCAAACAAAAGTCTCAACAGCTACCGCTTGAAGACCCACAACAGACGACAAAAGCGACGTCTAACGCTCCAAGACCCGGGTGTTCCAGACAAGTGTGGCAGGAGGAGGTGGCGGGGCGGAGACAGTAGTGACCAGGGTGAGAAGTAGCCCGAGTAGCCACGAGCGGACATACTCCATCTCCTCCGGCTACCCTGGGGTTCCTCCCTGACCGCGGGGGAATATTTATGTGGCCGCCCTTGTCCGATATTATACGGCTTTGTCGAGGCTCTTTTGTCTCTGTGTTTATGTTGTTTCTGTTGTGGCTTTTTTTTGTGTGTGTGAATCATGTGATTTT
>BOPN01006808.1:65000-69729 GCA_017312705.2 Penaeus japonicus
CTATGTATTGTTTCGCTCTCATTTACAAGAAAGATCATTCAATCCATTACAACCAAAAAAACAACGAATAATTCAGGAAGCAAAAAAGAAATCTAATTCAGCCAGAATTAACCGACCTGACGTAATCAAATTTAATCAGACAACAAGCTAACGTTCCTCGAAATGTTTCCCACAAATGAAGAGGATATAAGTCTGTCGTGTTAAATCTCTAAGCCTACTTCACCCTGCAGATGCAACGTGCAAAACCCGTTGAAAGTTCGCCTGCAGGTACACTATTGCAATAATTTTTCACTCTCAAAGAGAAAGAGGACGCTAACGTGTTCAAAAGGATGATATGATTCATCCATCTTGAAACTTCTACTTCTTGTAAAATAAAGTTGGACAAGTGAAGGTGTTTTTTTTTCGTGAAGCTTTTAAAGAAGGATATAACTCATTCATGTTAATTCAGCCTTAAATGTCTGAGAAGGTATTTCAATCTAGTTTTTTTTTTTTCATGCTGCTCAAAATCACAACATAATTCACCCATCTTAAAACAGCCTTAAATGTCTGATTTCTTCATGTAAATTGAGATCTGACAAGAGAAAATATCTTTAAAGCTGTTTTCTTCTTCATCTTCTTCTTCATCTTCTTCATATCATTCATCCTCTTCTTTTCCCGATGTTCAAAAACATCATATAATTCACCCATCTTAAAACATCCTTAAATATCTGATATCTTCTTGTAAAGTAAGATCAGCCGAGAGAAGGAATTTTCGTCTTTTTTTAAATGTGATGGATGGTAAATGGCGGACGGGAGGGAAAGCGCCTCGGTGTAATCATTTGGGATAAATAGTTCTAAGGCCCGAAGGACAGTCTCGGTAGCTTAGGTTAAACGTGCAGGGGCGAGGAGGGGCTATGGGGGGGAGGGGATGGAGGAGAGGGCGGGGGGCGACGGATGGGAATGAGATGAGGAGGAGGAGGAGAAGGAGGAGGGGGAATGAGAAGAGGGGAGGATATAGGGGGAGGGGAAAAGGAAAGAGGAAGGGGAGGGAAAAGGCGAACGGGAAAGGGGTGGGATAGGGGAAAGAGAAGGGGGAATGAAAAGGGGGAAAGGAGAAGGTGAAGAGAAAAGAACCAATAGAAAGGAAAAGAGAAGAAGAGAGGAAGAGGTAGGGGCAGGGGCAGGGACAGGGGTAAAGGAAGGGGCAGGACCAGCGCATTAATAGGGACAGAGGGAGGTAATGGAAGGGAGGGGGATGTTTGAGGTAATTATATCTCTTGGCGGGTTAGGCGACCTACGATTTTTGCGAAGCGATCGATCAGCGAGAAGCTTTCTGGCCGCGGGGCGAGTTATTATTTACGGCAGTTTACGTTTCAGGGAAGGGGCGCTAGGTGTAGTTGGACTAGTAGTAATAGTAGTTGTAGTTGTTGTAGTAGTAGTAGTAGTAGTAGTAGTAGTAGTAGTAATATTAGCAGTGGGAGTATTAGTTGCGTTATTGTGGTAGTAGTGATAGTAGTAATGGAAGTAGTAATAGTAGTAGTAGTAATATTAGTAGTGGTAGTAGTAGTTGCGGTTGTTGTTGTAGTAGTAATAGTAGTAGTAGTAGAAGTAATAGTATTAGTAATACTAATTGAAGTAGTAGTCGTTCTAATAACAGTAGTAGTAGAAGTGACAGTAGCAGTAGGAATTGCAGCAGTAGTAGTAATAATGTTAGTAGGAACATTGATAGTAACAGTAGTAGTAGTAGCAGTAGATGTATCAGTGGTAGCAACAGGATTAGTAATAGAAGTAGCAGTAGGAATAGTAGCCAGTGCATCAGACGTGATAGTAGAAATAGTGAGTAGTAACAGTAGTAGTAATAGTAGTTTTAGTAGTAGATGTACCAGTACTAGCAACAGGATAGTAATAGCTGTAGTAGTAGGAATAGTAGCAAGTATATTAGAAGTGATAACACTATTAGTCAGTATTAGTAGTAGTAGTAATAGTAGTAGCAGTAATAGTAGTAACAGCAGCAATAGTAACAGCAGCAATAGTAACAGCAGCAATAGTAACAGCAGCAATAATAACATTAGTTTAGCTAATAGTATAAGTAGTAGTAATAGAACCTGTAGCGAAAGTCGGGAGTAGTAGTAGTAACAGAAGCAGCAGCAATTATTGGTAGTAGTATTAGTAACAGAAACAAAAGTCGGTAGTACTAGTAGTAGCAACAGATGCTATGCAGCTGCTTGGATGAGGCGTCGCCTGTAGTTCTCGCTTCTCCGATTTGCTCTGCTTTAAAGAACTCGATCGGCAAGCCTTCAGACTACCTAGGGTCTACGAGGCTACCTCTCTCTGTGGAATGGACTACGAATGAGCAGACAAGTAGCACAAGACCGCGAAACGATGAGCGAATGTAGCCTGAATGTGCAATGCAATGTTTTTGTAGTATAAATGTTCTTGGTTAAATAAATAATAGATGGAGGCGTTGGTAGGGCTATAAGGGGAGAATAGTAGGCCATTAGTTTGAGGAAAGTAGCAATATGAACCGAGTTCATTGTGACAAATGGATAAAAGGGTATAAATGAGTCTGAATAGTTTCACAACACAAGATATATAATTTACGCGTTTCGGGTTACCCCGTCTTCAGAACTACATAGTCCTTATCATCGTCATAGCAATAGTGATAATGAGAACATTATAACAGCTTTAACAACAACCATTAATAATGATGGTAATAACCGTATTCATAATGATAATAAAGCAATGATAATTATTGTTATGATAACAATGATAGTAATAATAGTAATAATAACAATAATGACAAAGATAATAACGACAATAATAATTATAATATCAATTCTCGTGTAAAACCACAAAATCGATGTTGATAGCTGCTCACGGGCTGCTTCGTACATTGCAGACTTTGTTGCTATGTTGCTTTATCATTATTGTTTTACCATACTCACCATAATCATTACCATTATTAATATCTTTGGCATTTTCTTTCTTCTCCTTTTTCCCTTCCTTCATTAGTATCATTATCATTATTGTTATTATTAGTACTATTATCATCGCAGTAGTTATCATTACTATTATTATTCTTAATGTTATTATTGTTATCCTTATCATTATCGATGCTGTTCCACTTATGAATATCGATATTGCTATTGATTTTATCATTATCATAACTATCATAATCAATAGTATTATCATTATTGCTGTTGCCATTGTTATTGTTAATTTCATTACCATAACTTTTAGCATTTTCATCATTATCATTATTGATAATATTAGTGGTATTATTTGTGTCATAAACTGTATCGTCATTGCTATGATTATCATTATTATTGTTATCGTTTTCATTATTTTATCACTATCATTGACACTATCGTCATTATTTTTATAGATATCATTATTGTTATTACCATTGTCATAATCTTGTTTGTATCATTATCTTTATCAACAATTTTCATTGTTTGTTTGTTTTTGTTTTTTACACTTTCATAACTGACATGTATGTTTCTGTTTTTGTTCTGTTTGTTTGTTTTTGTTTTTACACTTTTATAACTGACATTCTGTATGTTTCTGTTTTGTTGTGTTTGTTTGTTTTTGTTTTTTACACTTTTGTGTGATGCGACGCACTCTATATACATATACATTTTTTGAGGGGGGGGGGGGTCCGATACACTAGTATTTTTCCCGATACAATACACTTTTTTTTTTCTTCATTTCTTTTTTTGTGCTCCGACGGATAACCTTTTTTTCTCTCCAACTCACCAAGGCTAAAGCACGGATCGTTCGGACGATGGGTTGATCCGAGCAACAGAGTTCTTAGAAAACATTTGGGGTCAAGAGTTGCGAGATATTGTGAGACTCAGCGAAAAGTGTCTTCGATGGTGGCGGGTAATTGATATATCTTTGGCTCTAATTCAATGAGTTTGCCACTTGCCAGGCATATAAATCTTTATTATCGTGGTGAATCAGTGTTAAATGTCAGATACACACACACACACACACACACACACACACACACACACACACACACACACACTCACACACACACACCACAAACACACACATACACACACACACACACACACACACACACACATATAATATATATATATATATATATATATATATATATATATATATATATATATATATATATATATATATATATATAATATATATATGTATATATATATACATATATATATATATATATATATATATATATATATATATATATATATATATGTATATATATATATATATATATGCACACACATACATACAGGTGACCACACATAGACATAACGCATGAGCTCTCTCTCTCTCTCTCTCTCTAACTATATAAATATATATATATATATATATATATATCATACACACACACAAACACACACATATTTATATATATATGCATGTACGTATGTATGTATATCTATCAGCAACGACAGAATGAACAGCCCCTGCATATACAACACCATCAACACGAAAATAACTTTACAATAGAATTTATTTCTCTTTTTCTTCTCTCCTCTTCTAGGTCATTCTTTACGCAAGCCGAATGAGTCAGGGATTTACTTTTTCTGTGGGGATAGTATTTGGGCTATCACAGTTATTTGTTATAAGTTGTAAGTTATGTTTGTTATATAGTTATATTTATTATATAACTATATAATCATACATAATCATATATATTATTATGTAATATATATATACATATGTATATATACATAAATATATATATGTATATATACATATA
>BOPN01006809.1:0-2500 GCA_017312705.2 Penaeus japonicus
AGAGAGGGAAAGGGAGTGGGAGAGAGAGGGAGGGAAAGGGAGTGGGAGAGAGAGGGAGGGAGAGGGAGGGAGAGAGAGGGAGAGAGAGGGAGAGTGAGAGAGGGAGAGGGAGGGAGGGAGGGAGAGAGAGAGAGAGAGGGAGGGAGAGAGGGAGGGGGGGAGTGAGAGAGGGAGAGGGAGGGGGGGAGTGAGAGAGGGAGAGGGAGGGGGGGAGTGAGAGAGGGAGAGGGAGGGGGGGGAGTGAGAGAGGGAGAGGGAGGAGAGAGAGAGAGAGAGAGAGAGGAGAGAGAGAGAGAGAGAGAGAGAGAGAGAGAGAGGGAGGGAGAGAGAGAGTGAGAGAGAGAGAGAGGGAGAGGGAGGGAGAGTGAGGGAGAGGGAGTGAGTGAGAGTGAGGGAGAGGGAGTGAGTGAGAGTGAGGGAGAGGGAGTGAGTAAGAGAGGGAGAGGGAGAGGGAGTGGGAGAGAGAGGGAGGGAGGGAGGGAGGGAGGGAGAGAGAGAGGGAGAGAGAGGGGGAGAGAGAGAGGGAGGGGGGAGTGAGAGAGGGAGGGGGGAGTGAGAGAGGGAGCGGGAGAGAGAGAGAGAGGGAGGGGGGGAGTGAGAGGGAGAGGGAGGGAGTGAGAGAGGAAGAGTGAGGGAGTGAGAGAGGGAGAGTGAGGGAGAGTGAGGGAGTGAGAGAGGGAGAGTGAGGAGAGGGAGAGGAGGGAGTGAGAGAGGGAGAGAGAGGGAGAGTGAGGGAGTGAGAGAGGGAGAGTGAGGGAGTGAGAGAGGGAGAGTGAGGGAGTGAGAGAGGGAGAGGGAGTGAGTAAGAGAGGGAGAGGGAGTGAGTAAGAGAGGGAGAGGGAGGGGAGGGAGGATTGAAGGATGAAGAGGGCGGAACACGTTGCTATACTGCGCAGTTGGCCACCGGGGTCTCTCACCTCTTGCTAGGGAAGGAGGGAATAGGAGGAGCGGGAGGGGGTGAGGGCGGGAGGGAAGAGAGGGGAGAGAGGGGGAGAGGGAGGGAGGAGGTGAGAGAGGGGGGAGGGGGAGGTGGGAAATGGGAGAGGGGGGGAATGGGGTGGGAAATGGGAGAGGGAGAGGGAGGGAGGGGGAGGGGGAGGGAGGGAAGGGGGGAAATGGAAGAGGGAGGGAGGGGGGTGGGAAATGGGAGAGGGAGGGAGGGAGGGGGTGATGGGAGAGGGAGGGAGGGTGGGGGTGATGGGAGAGGGAGGGAGGGAGGGGGCAGATGGGAGAGAGAGAGAGGGGGGAGGGAGGGGGAGAGGGGGAAATGGGAGGGAGGGAGGGCGGAGATGGGAGAGGGAGAGAGGGTGAAGGGGGAGGTGGGAGAGGGAGGGAAGGTGAAGGGGGAGGTGGGAGAGGGAGGGAAGGTGAGATCGGAGGAGGTGGAAGAGGAAGGGAGGGGAAGGGGGAGGGGGAGAGGGGATGAGCGAGAAGAGATGGGAGAGGATGGAATGGGGAGAAAGGGGAGAGGATGGAGTGGGGAGAAAGGGGAGAGAGGGAGGGGGAGAGATGGGACATAGGAGAGTGGAGAGGAGGGAGGAGAGGGGAGAGGAGGGAGGAGAGGGAAGGGGAGAGAAGGCAGAGGTAACGAGGCGGGAGAGATTGAGAGGGCGGAGAGGGAGTAAGGGAGAGGAGTGGAGAAAGAGGAAGAGAGTGAAGAGAGGTGAGAGAGGTGGGAGAGAAAAGAGAGGGTGGAGTAGGGAGGCGGGCGAGAGGTGGAAGAATCAGCGCCATCCTCCCCTCCCCCTCCCCCCTTCCCCCCTCCAGTCTACACTCGCGCACCAGCTACACGGAAGCGTTTATAATGCATACACTCAACGATACTTAGTAACATAGGCTAACATCCGCCTCCCCCTCTCCCCCCCTCCCCTCATACACACTCGCTAAATGTTGCTACGAAATGAGGTCTCGTTTTCACTATTCAACGTGGCTCTCCAATTATTCATTTATTACTTCTTTTTTGGTGGTGGGGGGGGGGGGTGATGTGTGGTTATTGATGGTATATCCTAAAGAAACGAACAAATAAAAAAACGAATAAACAACGACAAATCAAGAAAAATCAAGTGTGTGTGTGTGTGTGTGTGTGTGTGTGTGTGTGTGTGTGTGTGTGTGTGTGTGTGTGTGTGTGTGTGTGAGAGAGAGAGAGAGAGAGAGAGAGAGATAGAGAGAGAGACGAACGAAGGAAAAGAAGAAAACAAGAGGAAAATAATGATCCAGGGCGAGAGAAAAAAAATGATGATGGAGGGGGGGGGATGAAAAGACACCTGTGGGAAGGGAAGGCTATGGGGAAGGGATGGGGAAGGGATGGGGGATGGGGTAGGGGAAGAGATTGGGAAGGGGTTGGGAAAGGAGGGGAAGAAAGGGGGAAGGGGGAGAGAGGGTAAGAGGGGAGAGTGAAGGGGAGAAGGGGGAGGGGGGAGAAGGGGGCACATTAAAGCTAGTGCGAACTTGGCCTCCCTCACCTCACGTGGGTTCTGCACCCCCACCACTCCCTCGTCCC
>BOPN01006809.1:10000-12500 GCA_017312705.2 Penaeus japonicus
CCTCGCTTTTCTTCCCTTATCTCTTCTCTTTCTCCCTATCTTTTCTTCCCTTATCTCTTCTCTTTCTCCCTCGCTTTTCTTCCCTTATTTCTTCTTTTCTTTCATCCTCTCTTCTTTTCTTTCTCTATTCCCTTTCTTTTCTGATCTCTCTCTTCTCCCTCTCCTTTACTTCTCTTTCTTGTTTACCTTTCTATAACAATGGAAAGATTTGTGCAGTGGTAAACATGATCATTTTCTTGGTCGTTGATTACACGAGGCTAAAGCTGACGTCATGACTTTATTTTTCATTCGTTTTCTTACTCCTCCTCCTCTCCCTACTCTTGCTCTTATTCTTACTCCTCCTCTCCTTACTCTTACTCTTACTCTTACTCCTCATCATCATCATCATCATCTTACTCTTCCTCCTCCTATCATTCTTCCTCTTACTACTACCCTCCTCCTTACTCTTAATTTTCCTCCTCCTCTTCCTTTTCTTCCTATTTCCGTACACTCCTCTCCTATTGCACTATGACAACGACATTGATAATAAAAAAAACTACCTGGATGTTGCAAAATCAATATCAATGCAACCATCAATGACAAAACAAAACAGCAATTTCAACATTACGCACATTACACTTTATATCAATGCACACATCATAGAGAAAGCCTCAGCTGCAACCTTCTTGAGCAACCGAATGCAACCTTGATCCTGATCCAGATTGATCGAGTAGTAACTATACTGCGATAATGCAATCACTGAATCGTCAAACTGCCCTAACCCTATACGACATGCAAATGATAAATGATGCTGTCGCAATGCAGCATCAACACTTGCAGGTCTTTTTTACTTATGTATAAATAAAGTAATTGTTTGTTTTTTTCTAGATCACCTTTCTATTTTCTTTTTTTCTCTCTCTTTCTTTGTTTGTGCGTGTGCTTGTGTTTGTGCGTGTGCTTGTGCTTGTGTTTGTGTGTGTGCTTGTGCTTGTGCTTGTGTTTGTGTGTGTGCTTGTGTTTGTGTTTGTGCGTGTGCTTGTGCTTGTGCTTGTGTTTGTGTGTGTGCTTGTGTTTGTGCGTGTGCTTGTGTTTGGAGGGGAGGAGAGGGGGAAGAGGAGGAGAGAGGAGGGGAGGAGAGGGGAGGGGGGGAAGAGAGGGGAGGAAATAGAAAGAGAGAGAAACAGAGAGAAGAGGAGAGAGAGAGAGAGATGGGGAGAGAGGTGGAGAGAGAGATATGGGGAGAGAGGTGGAGAGAGAGATATGGGGAGAGAGGTGGAGAGAGAGATATGGGGAGAGAGGTGGAGAGAGAGAGATATGGGGAGAGAGGTGGAGAGAGAGAGATATGGGGAGAGAGGTGGAGAGAGAGAGAGATGGGGAGAGAGGTGGAGAGAGAGAGATGGGGAGAGAGGTGGGGAGAGAGGTGGGGAGAGAGGTGGAGAGAGAGAGAGGTGGGGAGAGAGGTGGAGAGGAAGAAAGGTGGGGAGAGAGGTGGAGAGAAAGAGAGAGAGAAGAGGAGAGAGAGAGAGTGAGAGAGAGGTGGGGAGAGTGAGAAGAGAGAGAGAGAGAGAGAGAGAGAGAGAGAGAGAGAGAGAGAGAGAGAGAGAGAGAGAGAGAGAGAGAGAGAGAGAGAGAGAGAGAGAGAGAGAGAGAAAGAGGTGGGGAGAATGAGAAGAGAGGTGGAGAGAGAGGGGAGAGAGAAAGAGAAGAGGAGAGAGAGAGAGAGGAGAGAGAAAGAGAAGAGGAGAGAGAGAGAGAGGAGAGAGAAAGAGAAGAGGAGAGAGAGAGAGGAGAGAGAAAGAAGAGGAGATGAGAGAGAGAGGATGAGAGAGCGAGGAGAAAGAGATGGGGGGGATATATATTTAGAGGGAGAGAAAAATAGAAAGGAAAAGGGAGGAGAAAGACGAAAGAAAAAAAACGAGAAAGTGAGAGAAAGAGAAGCAAAAATCAGGTAATGAAGCGATAGAGAGAAATTATAAAAGAGGGGAAAAAACTGAGCTGAGGGAAACGAGAGGAAACGACTTAATTAAAGAGTGAACAGCTCTGACCTCCTCATCTTTCTTCTCCTTCACCACCACCACCACCTGCTCCTCTTCCTCTTCCTTTTCCTCCTCTTCCTCTTCCTTTTCCTCCTCTTCCTCTTCCTTTTCCTCCTCTTCCTCTTCCTTTTCCTCCTCCTCCTCTTCCTTTTCCTCCCCACCTTCACCTCCTCAATATTTCCCCTTACCCCTTTTTCCCTCTACATATCCCCTCCCCCTCATTCCCTCAACTCCCCCCCCCCCCCTTTCCTCACACCCTACACAAACCTATACGACCTAAACCCTGCCAGGCCTCGATCTCTCCCCCACTATCATACCTCCAGAACCCCCCCCCCACACCTTCTACCCCATGCCCCTAGATCTCCCACCCCCCCACCCATCCACCTCACGGCCCTTCCCCTCTGCCCGCCCGGAAAACGACTCCCGCCAAAGTTAATACGCAGTAGCAGGACGCCCCACGTGCTCGCACCCTCCTCCTCCTCCCT
>BOPN01006809.1:17500-57500 GCA_017312705.2 Penaeus japonicus
TCCACTTCCATCTGTACCACAGTTATCTTGTGTAACTTTTATCTAACCTTTGTCATATGTATCTTTTAGCTATGTTGTCTAGATATCTTCTGTTCCTTATCAGCTTTTTTAACTGATAAATACAAGTGTCCTATTCAGAACGTCCACACGATCGAGATATTAAAGCATAAAAAATCAGTTAATTATCTTATTTTTTTCTTTGTCAGTCTTTTTGAAATTCTTTTACAATTCTTTCCATTTTGGGTGTGTGTCGGGCGTGTGTACGTGTGTAGGTATAAGTGTATTTTCCCCCAACAATGTTTACGTCACTCTTTCCTCAACATTAAACTAGTTTTCATTGCTGTCATCAAATGCAAACTCAACTATAACCGGGTATCGATAACACACATTTTCTTGGTGCAATTTCACTTTCAACAAGCTTGCAGTTTGGTGCAACTTGCAACATTTGACTTAATCTACGGATCATGCACATATACCCTTGCCCTTAAAACAGTTTATGGAAGAAAAAAATAGCGAGAAAGTAAGGAACAAAAGCTCATCAAATGATGATAAAAGTAAGTAAGTTTGACCAAATCTGATCATTCATTTATCTTGATTCTAATTCACACTTTACAATCGCCAACGACCAGGTCTTTCTTGGGTCGATCTCATTTCACTTTACACTGAATAGAAAAACAAGTATACTCTTCCTGCGTCTACTTTTTATAATTACCGGGGTCATTCCAAAGCAAAAAGAAAAATGTATACTACGACACTGAGAAAACGAGAAAGAAAGAGGAATTTGTAGAAAAAAAGCAACGAAATTGGATAATTCTACGATGCGAATATATTCCTCTTTTTATTACATTATACCAACGAGGATATATGTATACGAAACGTCAATTGCTTAGCTTGCACAGTGCAATAATTTCATTCCTATCCATGTTTTTTTATTCGTACATTTGGAATAGCATTTCTGTTTGACCGGTAATAAAAAACGAAAATATGAAAACCTTCATATTTTCGACATAACAATTTATAGATTCTAAATTCATCCGAAATAATTTGACCTTTTCCCGGTCAGATAGCTATTTAGGTCATGTAGACGGTGACCTTTCATGGTAAAAATAAATATGAAACTTTATTCAAATAATTACGAAAAACATCAAGATTTTGGTGCACGTAACGCAATCGCTGTCCACCATGTTGCTTGCAGTGGCGCCAGATGCAACTTTGCAAAAACACCTGGCCTAATTGCAACTTCTCCTCGGTAAAGGTTAAATCTTATTTCTACCCATAACCTTCTTGTCCACATCAGCCTCCCGTCCATACTCGTCCTCTCATTTACCATTTACCATTCTCCCTCCTTCCTCCTCCCTTTCCCCCAACCCCTAATACTTTGATTTCCATTTCCTCAGGTCTCCAACAGACAAACAATAATCAAGTTATAGGTATAGGTAAAATATAGGTAGTTATAGGTAAATATATAGCTAAATTAACATCAAAATTAACAGTTATTACAAGAAAATCAATAAACACATAAAATAACGGTTATCTAAATAGTAAACAGTTAGCATCTAACTTCCTATAGCTAAACTCAGTTATTCAAAAGTTTTGGTAGATAGTAAAGTCAACAGTTTATTATTATGGGTAAACTAGTAGCTCGTTATATAGTTATTTTAGGCAAAACTATTACTGATGGTATGTAAACAGTTAAGAAACATAAGTAATCCAACAGTCGTCATGGTAAGCTGATAGTCATCAGAAAGCTAACAGTCATCAGAAGTAAGCTAACAGTCATCAGAAGTAAGCTAACAGTCATCAGAAGTAAGCTAACAGTCATCAGGAGTAAGCTAACAGTCATCAGGAGTAAGCTAACAGTCATCAGAAGCAAGCTAACATTCATCAGAAGTAAGCTAACAGTCATCAGAAGCAAGCTAACAGTCATTAGAAGTAAGCTAACAGTCATCAGAAGTAAGCTAACAGTCATCAGAAGTAAGCTAACAGTCATCAGAAGCAAGCTAACTGTCATTAGAAGTAAGCTAACAGTCATCAGAAGTAAGCTAACAGTCATTAGAAGTAAGCTAACAGTCATCAGAAGTAAGCTAGCTAACTGTCATTAGAAGTAAGCTAACAGTCATCAGAAGTAAGCTAACAGTCATTAGAAGTAAGCTAACAGTCATCAGAAGTAAGCTAACAGTCATCAGAAGTAAGCTAACAGTCATCAGAAGCAAGCTAACAGTCATTAGAAGTAAGCTAACAGTCATCAGAATTAAGCTAACAGTCATCAGAAGCAAGCTAACAGTCATCAGAAGCTAACAGTCATTAGAAGCAAGCTAACAGTCATCAGAAATAAGCTAACAGTCATCAGAAGTAAGCTAACAGTCATCAGAAGTAAGCTAACAGTCATCAGAAGCAAGCTAACAGTCATCAGAAGCAAGCTAACATCATCAGAAGCAAGCTAACAGTCATCAGAAGCAAGCTAACAGTCATTAGAAGTAAGCTAACAGTCATTAGAAGTAAGCTAACAGTCATTAGAAGTAAGCTAACAGTCATTAGAAGTAAGCTAACAGTCATCAGAAGTAAGCTAACAGTCATCAGAAGCAAGCTAACAGTCATCAGAAGCAAGCTAACAGTCATCAGAAGCAAGCTAACAGTCATCAGAAGCAAGCTAACAGTCATCAGAAGCAAGCTAACAGTCATTAGAAGCAAGCTAACAGTCATTAGAAGTAAGCTAACAGTCATCAGAAGCAAGCTAACAGTCATCAGAAGGAAGCTAACAGTCATCAGAAGGAAGCTAACAGTCATCAGAAGTAAGCTAACAGTCATCAGAAGCAAGCTAACAGTCATTAGAAGTAAGCTAACAGTCATCAGAAGCAAGCTAACAGTCATCAGAAGCAAGCTAACAGTCATCAGAAGCAAGCTAACAGTCATCAGAAGCAAGGTAACAGTCATCAGAAGTAAGCTAACAGTCATCAGAAGCTAACAGTCATCAGAAGTAAGCTAACAGTCATCAGAAGTAAGCTAACAGTCATCAGAAGTAAGCTAACAGTCTTCAGAAGTAAGCTAACAGTCATCAGAAGCAAGCTAACAGTCATCAGAAGCAAGCTAACAGTCATCAGAAGCAAGCTAACAGTCATCAGAAGCAAGCTAACAGTCATCAGAAGTAAGCTAACAGTCATCAGAAGTAAGCTAACAGTCATCAGAAGCAAGCTAACAGTCATTAGAAGTAAGCTAACAGTCATCAGAAGTAAGCTAACAGTCATCAGAAGCAAGCTAACAGTCATCAGAAGCTAACAGTCATCAGAAGTAAGCTAACAGTCATTAGAAGTAAGCTAACAGTCATCAGAAGTAAGCTAACAGTCATTAGAAGTAAGCTAACAGTCATCAGAAGTAAGCTAACAGTCATCAGAAGCAAGCTAACAGTCATCAGAAGTAAGCTAACAGTCATCAGAAGCAAGCTAACAGTCATTAGAAGTAAGCTAACAGTCATCAGAATTAAGCTAACAGTCATCAGAAGCAAGCTAACAGTCATCAGAAGCTAACAGTCATCAGAAGTAAGCTAACAGTCATTAGAAGTAAGCTAACAGTCATCAGAAGTAAGCTAACAGTCATTAGAAGTAAGCTAACAGTCATCAGAAGTAAGCTAACAAATATCAGAAGCAAGCTAACAAATGCTCGAAGTAAGCTAACAGTCATCAGAAGCAAGCTAACAGTCATTAGAAGCTAACAGTCATCAGAATTAAGCTAACAGTCATCAGAAGCAAGCTAACAGTCATCAGAAGCTAACAGTCATCAGAAGTAAGCTAACAGTCATTAGAAGTAAGCTAACAGTCATCAGAAGTAAGCTAACAGTCATCAGAAGTAAGCTAACAGTCATTAGAAGTAAGCTAACAGTCATCAGAAGTAAGCTAAGTCATCAGAAGTAAGCTAACAGTCATCAGAAGCTAACAGTCATTAGAAGTAAGCTAACAGTCATTAGAAGTAAGCTAACAGTCATCAGAAGTAAGCTAACAGTCATCAGAAGCAAGCTAACAGTCATTAGAAGTAAGCTAACAGTCATCAGAATTAAGCTAACAGTCATCAGAAGCAAGCTAACAGTCATCAGAAGCAAGCTAACAGTCATCAGAAGCAAGCTAACAGTCATTAGAAGCAAGCTAACAGTCATTAGAAGTAAGCTAACAGTCATCAGAAGTAAGCTAACAGTCATCAGAAGTAAGCTAACAGTCATTAGAAGTAAGCTAACAGTCATCAGAAGCAAGCTAACAGTCATCAGAAGTAAGCTAACAGTCTTCAGAAGTAAGCTAACAGTCATCAGAAGTAAGCTAACAGTCATCAGAAGTAAGCTAACAGTCATTAGAAGTAAGCTAACAGTCATCAGAAGTAAGCTAACAGTCATCAGAAGCAAGCTAACAGTCATCAGAAGTAAGCTAACAGTCATTAGAAGTAAGCTAACAGTCATCAGAAGTAAACTAACAGTCATCAGAAGTAAACTAACAGTCATCAGAAGTAAACTAACAGTCATCAGAAGTAAGCTAACAGTCATCAGAAGTAAGCTAAGTCATCAGGAGTAAGCTGACAGTCATCAGGAGTAAGCTGACAGTCATCAGGAGTAAGCTAACAGTCATCAGAAGCAAGCTAAGTCATCAGAAACTAACAGTCATCAGAAGTAAGCTAACAGTCATCAGAAGTAAGCTAACAGTCATCAGAAGTAAGCTAACAGTCATCAGAAGTAAGCTAACAGTCATCAGAAGTAAGCTGACAGTCATCAGGAGTAAGCTACCAGTCATCAGAAGTAAGCTAACAGTCATCAGAAGTAAGCTAAGTCATCAGAAGTAAGCTAACAGTCATCAGAAGTAAGCTAACAGTCATCAGAAGTAAGCTAAGTCATCAGAAGTAAGCTAACAGTCATCAGAAGTAAGCTGACAGTCATCAGGAGTAAGCTAACAGTCATCAGATGTAAGCTGAGTCATCAGAAGTAAGCTAACAGTCATCAGAAGCAAGCTAACAGTCATCAGAAGCAAGCTAACAGTCATCAGAAGTAAGCTAACAGTCATCAGAAGCAAGCTAACAGTCATCAGAAGTAAGCTAACAGTCATTAGAAGCAAGCTAACAGTCATCAGAAGTAAGTTAACAGTCATCAGAAGTAAGCTAGCAGTCATCAGAAGCAAGCTAACAGTCATCAGAAGTAAGCTAACAGTCATCAGAAGTAAGCTAACAGTCATCAGAAGTAAGCTAACAGTCATCAGAAGTAAGCTAACAGTCATCAGAAGTAAGCTAGCAGTCATCAGAAGCAAGCTAACAGTCATCAGAAGTAAGCTAACAGTCATCAGAAGTAAGCTAACAGTCATCAGAAGTAAGCTAACAGTCATCAGAAGTAAGCTAGCAGTCATCAGAAGCAAGCTAACAGTCATCAGAAGTAAGCTAACAGTCATCAGAAGTAAGCTAACAGTCATCAGAAGTAAGCTAACAGTCATCAGAAGTAAGCTAAGCCATCACTAGAGGGGTAACAGTAAATAATAGTTTATTACAGCACAGACACACACTCACGGATTCGGTGTCATTCATTTCGACAGTACGACACCCCCCCCCCCCCAACATAAATCTCATTTGACTGTAAATATAAATTGAGTAATTGAGAGAGAAAGAGAAAGAGAAAGAGAAAGAGAGAGAGAGAGAGAGAGAGAGAGAGAGAGAGAGCGAGAACGTTCAACCGACCGACCAGTTCACCGCCCGACAGCCCGACCAACCGAAGGACGCCGCGACCCCTCCACCCACCCGCCAAACCGTTCGATCCACAGAACCGACGCTGCGACGCGACCCGAGGCAGGGCGGCACGACCCGACCGCCCGCGACAGCCGCTCCCGCCGCCGCCCCAGTGCTGTGCCTCGCGCGTTGTGGGTCAGACAAGCCGAGGTCCTTCGTGGCCGCCCTTCCGCCTGGCAATCGGGTGTCTCTGCGTTGTCGGGCAACGCGTCCCTTGAAGTGGTCCCCGAGTGTGAGGTTCTATTCGTGAGTGCAAAAGTGACCGAGAAGCGATCCTTGCAAGGGACAGTAAGATAAACGCGGCGGGGCAGGAACGAGGGGAAAGGGAGGAGCGAGCGAGAGAGCTTGGCCGGAGAGCGTCGGAGCGTCCCAGCCGAGGCTCGCGCCCCGACCGCCGCCGCCGTGAGAGCACGTCGATAAAGGCTCGCGCGCTGATTGGGCGTACGCGTCAGGGCGGGCGGGGGGTCCCCAGGTCCGCGTCCCCCCCACCCCCCGCAGCGGCCCGTCGCGCTGCCAGACACACGACGAGCCCGCCCGCCACCGCGACGACGCACCGCTGCTCCGCCGCCTCGTCCGCTGCCCCCAGGGCCCCCGCAAGCATGGCCATCGCGAGCAGCGTGCGCGTCTGCGAAACGAACCTGATCGAGCGCGTGCGGCAGTACCCGCACCTGTACGACACGCGCCACAAAGACTACAAGGACTTACGGAAGTGCGCCGTCACGTGGGCAGAGATCGCGCGGAGCCTGGGCTGCCCCGAGGCGTGGAAGGCGTGGCGAGGCGCGATGGCGGACGCTCTCAGGGATGTCTACGTGAGGAACAAGAAGTCGGTCATGGTGGGCGACAAGGAGAAGCGGCCGCGCTGGAGGTTCTTCGACCAGATGCAGTTCCTCAACTCCTACATCATTCACAAACCCACAGACACCGACTTGTACGCCAGGTACCACTTGCGGCGACGGGAGGCGCAGGGAAATGGTCGGAAACGTGTTCTGACGTGTCCCTTCTTTCTCTGAATGATACTCCCTTTCCCTCTCCCATCCCTGTTACTCCTCCTCCTCCGTATCTCTGTCCTTTCACATCCTAACCACCTCTGTTTTTCTCTTCCTCTTTCCTTCCTTCCCCCACTACCCCGTCTTTAACTCATTCTCTTCTCTTTCTTTTCCTTCCTTCCCTCCCTCCCGGCTCTTTTCTCTACCTATCTACCTACCTACCTTCCTTCCCTTCCTTCCTTCCCTCCTTCCCTCCTTCCTTCCTTCCTTCCTTCCTTCCTTCCTTCCCTCCCTCCCTCCCTCTCTCCCTCCCTCCCTTCATTCCTTCCTCCCTCCCTCCCTCCCTTCATTCCTTCCTCCCTCCCTTCTTTCCTTCCTCCCTCCCTTCTTTCCTTCCTTCCTTCCTTCCTCCCTCCCTCCCTCCCTTCCTGCTCTCCCATCTTCTCTCCCGCTCTCTTTTTTCGTCTCTTATCCTATCCACCCTCCCGCTTCCCCTATATTTCTATTCTCCCCTCCCTCCCTCCCTCCCTCATTCATTCATTCAACCAATCATTCTCCATCCCTCCTTCCCTCCCTTATTCATCCTATCTACCCCCTCCTTCCCCTCCATCTCTCCTTCCTTCCCTTATTCATCCTATCTACTCCCTCCATCCCTCCCTTATTCATCATATCTACCCCTTCCTTCCCCTCCATCCCTCCCTTATTCATCCTATCTACCCCTTCCTTCCCCTCCATCCTTCCTTCCCTCCCTTATTCATACTATCTACCCCCTCCTTCCCCTCCATCCTTCCTTCCCTCCCTTATTCATCCTATCTACCCCCTCCTTCCCTCCCTTATTCATCCTATCTACCCCCTCCTTCCCCTCCATCCCTCCCTTATGCATCCTATCTACCCCCTCCTTCCCCTCCATCCTTCCTTCCTCCCTTATTCATCCTATCTACCCGCCTCTCTTCCTCCTCTCTCCTTTGTCCAGTCCTATCGCTTCCTTCACCTCCACCCCTCCTTCCCTCCCTTATTAATCCTATCTACCCCCTCCTTCCCTCCCTTATTATTCCTATCTACCCCCTCCTTCCCTCCCTTATTATTCCTATCTACCCCCTCCTTCCCTCCTTTATACATCCTATCTACCCCCTCCCTCCCCTCCCTGCTCATTTTCAGCAGATAGATTCCACAGGGCACCACGCGCGACCACACATTTTTATCCCATTCATGGAAGCTCAAGATGGAACTTCTGTAGCATAAAAGCCTTTCAACTTCAACCGTTTTACCATTAGACTCACTTCATCATTTTAATCGATTCAACTTTCCAATTAATTAATAATTATAATAATGACAGTGGTAATAGTTATCAATAATATTACGTAATAATGATAGCAATAACGGTAATAACATTAACAATACTAATGATGTTCAGCAATAATGATGATTATACAAAAGACAAGGACAAAAAAGAAAAAAAAAAATCCATTGAACAGGTTAACAAATTTCCAGAAAAAAAAACTGGCCAGTAAATAAATTTACTGTATTACAGAATTAATAGATAAACGAAACGAGTTATCAGTTCTCGTTTCTGTTTTTGTTTCGGTGAATGACTGGATTTTTATTCACGTTTTGCGAATAGAAAATCGAATGAAAAAGGGTATCAAACTGGAGATAAATAGATTTAGAGAAAGTTGATTTTACAGGCAATTCCTCTTTGATCTCTCCCATTCATTCATTTATTCATTCATTCTACGTGTGTTTGTCATTTTGTGTCTGTCTGTCTGCGTCTCGTTAGGGCGTGTGTTATGTTTACATCCAAATGTACGACGCTTTTCCAACTAACTCTTTTTTTTAAATCCCAGTTTGCTCAATTAACGTAACTGTCCGTTTCCAATTAATATTATGATAACGGATACATATTTAATATGACATTAAGTTACTTTAGATTTTTTTATGTGCACAGTTTCAATTCAACTTTGAGGTCTGACTCTTACCTGCCCTGTTCAAATCATATGCTAATATTTGTGTAAAGAAAATGAATATTGCAGCAGGCCCATTACCTCATCGGTGCAACGGTACGATGATTAGAAACCCCGATAATTAGCCCAATCTCTCCCTAAACAATTATAAAACATAACATGATTTAAGGTAACAGTAATAATGATGATAATTACAAAAATTGCACAAATGATGATGACAATGATAATTGTAAAATATACTGATGACGATAACCAAACTGATGAATATGACGATGACGGCGACGACGACGAGAAGATGACGATTATTACAAAAACGATATAGAAAAGAAATAACGAATCCCTGCCTTAAAACCGCCCTAATCACCGCCCGCCGCCCTCTGTTCCCAGCAAATGGATGGTCGCCGCAGCGGACGTGGAGACGGTGCTCTGTGAGGACGACTCGGCCATCCTATCCCTCCCCTTCGAGGCCCACCTCCAAGACGAGGACGACACCTGCTCCTCCAATCCTCCTCATCCTCCTCCGTCTTCGATCTCCTCCGACGATCGCCCTCATACTCCAGGCGTGAGGGTCAAGGAGGAGGCGGTGGAGTGGGTGGAGGAGGAGATCGCTGACGCGCCCGAACTCAAGTTAGAAGTGGAGGAGGAGGAAGAGGAGGAGGACGGAGACGACGAGGAGGAGGAGGAAGAGGAGCAACAAGGGGAGGAGGAAGAGGACGAGGAGGAGGAACAGGGAGAGGAAAGGGCTAATAATAAGGACAAGAAAAAGAAGAAGAAGACGAAGAAGAAGAAAAAGAAGGGAGAAGAGGAGGAAGAGGAGGAGGAGAAAGAATGGATGAACGGACACTACGAGGACTCGATGACGGTGTTCTTCCCTTTGCCGGGCAGTGAGTATTCATCCTCGGGCTGTTGATTGGGTGGGAGGGGGGGTATAGATAGATAGAGATAGAAATTGATATACAGAGATATAGATGGAAATATATACAGATACAGAAATAGATAGATATAGATAGAGATAGACAAACTGAAAGATACAAAAATATACATAAACACCTGATAAATAGATACCTCCCCCTAACCACCCACACCCCCCTCTGTCGTCACAGGAAAGCGGCGCCGCCACCACACGCCCGCCCACTCCGTAGGGGCGCCACCGCCCACCCACGTCAAGGCGGACTCGAAGGACCAGCCTTCGTCCTCGTGCACCTCGCCCTCGACCACCACCAGCAGACTCACCATCGCTAGCGACGCCCTCCTCTTCCCCGCCCCTACCCCCGTGGACACCCCGACCCCCTCCGCCCCCAGCCACAGCCCGTGCGAGGAGCCCCAGCCGCCCTCGAGGAGGAGGAGAGCCCCGGCGCCGTCCTCCCAGGCCTTCGTGCCGGACGAGGAGGAGGAGCTCTTCGGCAGGTACGTCGCGGCCGCCATCAGGAAGCTCTCCGCCAAGGCCAAGTCGCTCGCCAAAATGAAGATCCAGCGCGTCCTCTTCGAGATCGAGGAGTGGGATAGGTAGTTGGGGGGGAAGGAGGAGGAGGAGGAGAGGGGAAGGAGGAAGGAGAAGAAGAAGAAAAGGAGACAGAGGAGGAGGAGGAGGAAGAAGACAAGAGGGGGGAAGATAGGTAGTTGGGGGGGAATGAGGGGAGATAGGTAGTTGGGGAAGGAGGGGGGAAGGAGGAAGGAGGAGGGGAGGGGAGGAAGGAGAGGGGGAGGGTAAGGAGAGTGTGGGAGGGGGAAGAGGAGGAAGGGGAAGAAAGGAAAGAAGGGAAGGGGGGGCGAGAGGGGGAGGGAGAGGAAAGGAAAGGAAAGGAAAGGAAAGGAAGGGAGGTGAGGTGAAGAAGGGAGAAGGGATGGAAGAGGAGAAGGAAGGGGAAAGGAGAAGGAGGAAAGGAAAGGGCGGGAGGGAGGGAGGGAGTAGTAGTTGAGAAGGATGTAGATAAAGGTAATAATGAGACTGAATAAGGGGGCCCAAATAGAGGGAAGGAATAGGTATAGGCATGGCAAGCGGGGAATCCTATTTAATAGCTATAAGTGGGGAGTCTTTTTTTTAAACCTGTAATACAATCAACAGCAAGACCAAGGATTCATAAACCAAAGACACAAACAAACAAAAATACATACATACATTATATATATATATATATATATATATATATATATATATATATATATATATATATATATACAGACATAGACAGGGAGAGAATGTTTTTTTTGTCTTTTTGTGTGTGTATGTATATATATATATATATATATATATATATAGAGAGAGAGAGAGAGAGAGAGAGAGAGAGAGAGAGACCAAAAAAGAGGAAAATATTACTTTGATACAGCCTACGTTGGCCACAAACCGTTTCCTATATACTGCCATGGCCAGTCAGACTACCTGATGGATTGCGAGCGCACTCGCTTCCTCAGGCAGGGCCCAGAGACGACAGCCGCCGGGTTGGTGAGACGGCTGTGTCATTTGCTTGCCCCTTGGCAACTGGAGCGTCTGCAGGCAATCCGAGCGTCGGTAAGCATTCAGTTATGATAATCAGATGAGTCAGCACTTATAGTTGGCAAAGGCCGGGCCGCCTCGTGCATATAGACCGGGCGAAGCGACGTCTTTACAAATCTCTCGGAACTGAACTGAACTGGCTAGTCACAAGGGAGTGGGTAGTGGGTACGAGGAGGGGAGGGGATGGGAAGGGGTAGGATGATATTTTATTGTACTATAATTCTATGTAATAAATATATATATAAAATAAAGAAAAATAATTTGATGTTTATTCTCCTAATCCTACTAGAACAAAAATATAATGACAATAACAATAACGACAATAATATCAATAATAAAACGTACAGTAATAATAACAATATTTACAATAACAACAATAATAACTGATAATCATCTATTTTTTTCCAGTCAAATCAACCATATGACCTGATATTTTGTATCTAGATTTCACACCCACAATGATACGTTGATTAAGATGCAGAAGAAATTAAGGAAAACCAAAAAAGTACATTAGCTCGCCGGGAATGTACTGGAAATGTACCAGAAATGTACATAAATATACTGAACCCCAATTAATATTATATAAACACAAATAAATGAACAGATTATACATATAAATGTATATATAAAACAAACATAATAAAAAACAAATTCATAAAAATCAGAGAAAATCACATGTATACAAAACCTATAACAAGGGGAGTGTAAAAAAAAACGCACATGAAAGATATTTGTACAAAGAAATCCATTCTTCTAAAAAAATAATAATAGAAAAGGGAGAGAGAGGGAGGGAGGGAGGGAGAGAGGGAGAGAGATTTTTTTTCACACATCTACCTATATATATATATAACAAATAAACAAAGCTATAACCTAAAATCTTACAAAAAAATAAACTAAACAGGACAAGCAAGCAAAAAAAAAAAACAAAAAAAAAAACGCACCAATAAAGACCTCAAGACAGAACACTCCTCCTTCCACCTGAACCCGCACTACACCTGCCGCCCCACGTGGGACAACGTATTCCAAGATGCGTGGGGGGTGGGGGGTGGGGGGAGGTGAGAGGTAGGAGGAGGTGGGGGGTGGAGAGGGAGGAGGAGGAGGAGGAGGAGGAGGAGGAGGAGGAGAAGGAGGAGGAGGAAGAGCAGCAGCAGCAGGAGGAGGAGAAGAGGGAAAAGAAGAAGGAAAGGAAAAAGGAAAATAAGAAAGGAGGAGGAGGAAGAGGAAGGAGGAGGAGGAGGAAGACGACGACGAAAATGAAGAAGACGACGAAGATGAAGAAGACGACGAAGATGAAGAAGACGACGAAGATGAAGAAGATGAAGATCCCAAAAGAAGAAGAAGGAGGAGGAATAAGGAGAATTAAAAAAAAAGAAAGAAAAAAAGAATACAGGAAGTAACACGCAACAGGTTACCTCCCGCGGTTTCTGCCAACTCATCATCAATTTTCGATCATATAATAAGCATCCGGAATGTGATATCGCAACCGAGCACATAGCAAGCATCATATCTTATAATCTATTAATATCTTCACGAAACCGATATTCAGATAAAAATAAGCTTCTCGGTTACTGATGGCGTTTCTTATAGAATAAAGACAAAAGTATCGTTAATAAAGACAATGCGAGCCGTTGAATTTGATTGATTATTAAAACAAATTAAGGAATTCATTCACTTGGCCGTTTCTCGAGACTGCACGCAAAAAAAGTGAGGATAATAATAATATTGATAATCATAATTAACAATAATAATAATAATAATGTTCCTTAACAATAATGATCATAATAGTCATCATGACAATAATAATGAAAATAACCAGGCATCACGAAACAAGGGAAAATCAGCACTTATATGAAGAACTAATCTTTCCAAAACTTACAAAGAAAAGTTCTCAGTTCAATATCAATCTGTTCACACCAATCGAATAAGTCATCATCTAAGTTTCAGTAAAAGCATGTCCCTCGCTGTACTAAAGCTTGTTTCAGGTGACGCAGAGAGAGTTTTAATTCCTTGATAATCTATATTAATAAAGTTTCACAGCAACATTTCAGGGCGAGGCTTGAGAAGTCATGTTGCAGATGATTACTGTTATGTTAAGTAATGTATGAACGATGATGGTGATGGTGATGGTGTTGGTGATGCTAATCCATGGTGATGGTTAATGTTGACGGTGGTGGTGATGATGATAGTGGTAATGATGATGATAATGATAATGATGATGATGGTAATGATGATGACGATGACGATGATGATGGTGACGATGACAATGATGATGATGATGACGACGATGACGGTGACGAGGAAAGCCACAAGTGCCAAAGCCATTCGATACTGAAGACACGCATCGCGGAAACAGGGAAACAACAATAAAATAAATAACAAAACTCTCATCCAAAATGTCAACATACAACTATAGCAATAAACAAAGGCAATAAATCCATCAAAATATTTATCAAACAAATAGGCCCATTTCCTCCAACTCATTATTTCCTTTCCTATTCCCCTCTTCCTTCCCCTCTTTCACCTCTCTCTTGCCCCTTCTCCTATTTCCTTTTACTTTTCTTTCCTTCTCTTTTTCCTTCTCCTCCTCCTCCTTTCATCACCATAAACAAATTATTGTCATTCGTCCTTCTCCCTTTTTCCTATTTTTTCTCCTGTTCTCTCACTCACTCTCTCCCCGCCTCCTGCTCCTCCTGCCCCCCCCCCTCCTTGCCCCCCCCTCCTCATATTACTCACGACGCATACCATCACCTGTGCAAACCACCTTCATCCCCACCCCCTCCCCTTCCCCTCCTCCCTCCTCCCTTCCCCTTCCTCCAATCTATCCCCTTTCCCCCTCCCAGATCTTCCTCCCCCTCTCCTCATCTCCCCTCACCACCTCCTCCTCCTCCTCTACCCTCTTCCCTCCCTCCCTCCCTACCTACCTACCTACTCCTTCCTCCCTCCTCCCTCCCCACCTTCAACCCCATCCCTCACCCCGCCCCTCCCCCCGCCCCACACCACCTCATGTCATCTACAATGACCTCTGGTGTCTGCAACCACCCACTCCCTCTCCCCTACCCGCATTACCCCCCCCCCCAACACACACACTGCAATAATTGCAAAAGCACGGCGCTTTATCACGTTCCACATGATACAGGGACACCTTGACAAGAGAGAGTACAGTGCGGTGTCTGAAATCTCCGTTGCAACCACTGCAACGTAGCAACAGCTAACCTCCTCATGAATGAGAGCGATTCTAATCATGAATGACATGAAAAGAACATATTGATAAAAGAACAAAAGAACATGATGGCCATGGTGATGGAATTACTGTTTCTCCTGCATGACCGCGCTTCAAGTCACCTCCAACGCGACTCCAACTGTGAATGACACTCCTTCCTCCTTCCTCCTTCCTCCTTCCTCCTTCCTCCTTCCTCCTCCTCCTATTACTTCTACCACTTCCAGCACCAGCAGCACCAATACCATCACCACCCCACCACCACCACCATCACCCCACCATCACCACCATCACCCCACCATCACCACCATCACCCCACCATCACCACCATCTCCTCCTCCCTCCTCTCCCTCCTAACCCCTCCTAGCCCCCCCTCCTCCTCCTCCTCCTCCTCCTCCTCCTGAACGAGGGTCCTGAACCCCAGTCTGATCTGGTTAAATCTCAAAAGGACATTCGTAATGACATCCACGCGAAGGAGAGGAGGCACTGGAAGGAGGCCAGGAGGGAATCGTATAAGGTGGTGGCGGGGAGGGAGGGAGGAAGGGAAAGGGAGAGGGAAAGGGAGGGAGGGAAGGCAAAGGTCGGTGGGGAGAGGGCAAGGGAGGGAGGGAAGGAGGGGAAAGGGAGGGAGGGAAGGAGGGGAAAGGGAGGGAGGGGAGAGGGAAAGGGAAGGAGGGGAGAGGGAAAGGGAGGGAGGGAAGAGGGAAGGTCGGTGGGGAGAGGGCTAGGGAGGGAAGGAGGGAGGGTAGAGGGCAAGGGGAAAAGAGAAAGATGGGGAAGGAAAGAGTTGAAAGGGGGAAAGAGGAAGAAAAGGAAGGACACAGAAGAAGAAAGAAGAGGGAGAAAGGCGAGGGAAGAGGGAGGAAGGCCAGGCAAGGCAAGGCAAGGCAAGGCAAAGGCAAGGAAGAGAGGAAGAAAGAAGGAAAAAAACACACACCACAACCACACCACAGCAACATCAACAAAAATACCCACGTACAGACCCAGTGACAGGACAAGAGAACCCGCACAACACACGCAACTCAAACGCCAAGTGCTGCTTGACCCACATTGTCATCTGCCATTCTCTACAACCCAAAACCCCCTCCCCCTACGTCCCTCCACTTCCTACCCCTACCCCCTCCCTCCCTCCACCTCCTACCCCTACCCCTTCCCTCCACCTCCTACCTACTCCTTCCCCCCTATCCTCCTCCCTCTACCTCCCCCCTTCCTAGCTTGCTTCCTTGCTTTCAATTCCTTCAACAATAGTAACGTGTCCTTGTGTCTTATGCATTTTTTTTTTTTTTATCAGTTTATCCCATTTCATTTTTCGAATTATTGATCTATTCATTTATTTTAGACGATTTAAGTTTTGTTTTTCTTGTTTGTTTTTTGTTTTCATGTGCCTGTTTTTTTCCATTTTTTTCCTTTATTGTCTTTTCGCATCTTTCTTTCTCTACCATTTCTCTTCGTTATTCTTCTGTATTTGTTGTGATTTTCCAATTTTCCACCGTCCATTAAACATTGCGATATATTCCTCGTCTCTTCGACCATGTTTTTAGTTTCTTATCACCTTCTCTCCTTGTATCTCCCTCTCCTTGTGTCTCCCTCTCCTTGTGTCTCCCTCTCCTTGTGGCTCCCTCTCCTTGTGTCTCCCTCTCCTTGTGTCTCCCTCTCCTTGTGTCTCCCTCTCCTTGTGTCTCCCTCTCCTTGTGTCTCCCTTTCTCTCTCTCTATCTTTCTCTCTATCTCTATCTCTATCTCTATCTCTATCTGTCTCTCTCTCTCTCTCTTCTATCTATCTTCGCTCTCACCCTTCACCCGTAGTCAACCTCCCCACCATCACATTCCTTTTCAATCCCACTGCCGCATCAGACACCTTTTGTGACGTCATAGGCGGTTTGGCTGACAATTGTACCCTCGACAAAATCAAAATGAATTGCTTTTATTGTCTGTCTCATTCGGATGTTTTTTTTTTCTTCTATAGAGTGACATCTCTTTTTTATTTCGATACTTCCGAGTGTTCTATTTCCCCTTTCAGCTTCCCTCCCTCTTTCTAGCTTTCTCTCATTTATTCTCTCCTTCTCCCATTTATTCTCTCCTTCTCCCATTTATTCTCTCCTTCTCCCATTTATTCTCTCCTTCTCCCATTTATTCTCTCCTTCTCCCATCTATTCTCTCCTTCTCCCATCTTTTCTCTCCTTCTCCCATCTTTTCTCTCCTTCTCCCATCTATTCTCTCCTTCTCCCATCTATTCTCTCCTTCTCCCATCTATTCTCTCCTTCTCCCATCTATTCTCTCCTTCTCCCATCTATTCTCTCCTTCTCCCATCTATTCTCTCCTTCTCCCATCTATTCTCTCCTTCTCCCATCTATTCTCTCCTTCTCCCATCTATTCTCTCCTTCTCCCATCTATTCTCTCCTTCTCCCATCTATTCTCTCCTTCTCCCATCTATTCTCTCCTTCTCCCATCTATTCTCTCCTTCTCCCATCTATTCTCTCCTTCTCCCATCTATTCTCTCCTTCTCCCATCTATTCTCTCCTTCTCCCATCTATTCTCTCCTTCTCCCATCTATTCTCTCCTTCTCCCATCTATTCTCTCCTTCTCCCACTCATTTCTCTCCTTCTCCCATCTATTCTCTCCTTCTCCCATCTATTCTCTCCTTCTCCCATCTATTCTCTCCTTCTCCCATCTATTCTCTCCTTCTCCCATCTATTCTCTCCTTCTCCCATCTATTCTCTCCTTCTCCCATCTATTCTCCCCTTCTCCCATCTATTCTCCCCTTCTCCCATCTATTCTCCCCTTCTCCCATCTATTCTCCCCTTCTCCCATCTATTCTCCCCTTCTCCCATCTATTCTCCCCTTCTCCCATCTATTCTCCCCTTCTCCCATCTATTCTCTCCTTCTCCCATCTATTCTCTCCTTCTCCCATCTATTCTCTCCTTCTCCCATCTATTCTCTCCTTCTCCCATCTATTCTCTCCTTCTCCCATCTATTCTCTCCTTCTCCCATCTATTCTCTCCTTCTCCCATCTATTCTCTCCTTCTCCCATCTATTCTCCTTTCTCCCATCTATTCCTTCCTTCTCCCATCTATTCTCTCTCCTTTCTCCCATCTATTCTCTCCTTCTCCCATCTACTTCTCTTCCTTCTCCCATCTATTCTCTCCTTCTCCCATCTATTCTCTCCTTCTCCCATCTATTCTCTCCTTCTCCCATCTATTCTCTCCTTCTCCCATCTATTCTCTCCTTCTCCCATCTATTCTCTCCTTCTCCCATCTATTCTCTCCTTCTCCCATCTATTCTCTCCTTCTCCCATCTATTCTCTCCTTCTCCCATCTATTCTCTCCTTCTCCCATCTATTCTCTCCTTCTCCCATCTATTCTCTCCTTCTCCCATCTATTCTCTCCTTCTCCCATCTATTCTCTCCTTCTCCCATCTATTCTCTCCTTCTCCCATCTATTCTCTCCTTCTCCCATCTATTCTCTCCTTCTCCCATCTATTCTCTCCTTCTCCCATCTATTCTCTCTCTCTCATTTATTCTTTGTACTGAACTGCAATGTACTGGAGTGAAGATACAGAAACATACGACCGGGAACCGTAAGATCATGCATGAATCGCCGTGTTTTGGCCAATATGCGAGAGTGGCCTGTGTGTGTGTGTGTGTGTGTGTGTGTGTGTGTGTGTGTGTGTGTGTGTGTGTGTGTGTGTGTGTGTGTGTGTGTGTGTGTGTGTGTGTATGTGTGTGTGTGAGAAAGAGAGAGAGAGGGAGGGAGAAAGGGAAGGAGAAGGAGGGAGGGAGAAAGGGAAGGAGAAAAAGGGAGGGAGAAAGGGAAGGAAAGAGAAAGGGAGGGAGAGAAGGAGGGAGAGAAGGAAGGAGAAAGGGAGGGAGAGAGGGAGGGAAGAAGAGAGGGAGAGAGGGAGGGAAGAAGAGAGGGAGAGAAGGAAGGAGAGGGAGAGAGGGAGGGAAGAAGAGAGGGAGAGAGACAGAGACAGAGAAACCCCCTACCCCTATCCCACAACCCTCCCCCTTCACTCCATACCCGTATCCCCGCCCAGCAACCCTACCACCCCCTACGCCCACCCCCACCCCCCTAAAAAAGAGAGACCGCTTAGCGTTCCTCCGAAAATGTCTTTCGGTGAAGGTCCTGCGTCGACCTTTTCGATGGTGTCTCGACCAGCACGCATTATCCTGCGTCTCTGTCTCTCGTTCTCTCCCTCTTTGGAGAAACAAAGGTAATAATGATAATGGTAATAATAAATATAATAATTAAAGTGATAATAATGTATGATAATAACGATGATAATAATAATAAACAATAAATACAAATATCAACGATTATGAAGGCAATATCATTACCAATATCTAACAATAATCACAATAACAATAATAACAGCAAAAACAACAACGATGGCAATATCAATAACTACAACAATTACAAAAACAACAATAGCAAAAAGAAAGATAACAACAATAAATAAATAAATAGATAAATATTTTTTTAACACCAACACCAATAATGATAAATAGGTCGTTTAATACCGACTCCAGCGAACCACTTTTTAGGAGACCCGCCCCGGCCCGTTACCTAGAACACATACGACCCACGCAATAAACGACCACACTTTTCACTATCCTCCGTCGTCGTTCGTGGTGGTCGTTCGTGATGGTCGTTGTTCGTGGTGGTCGTTGTTCGTGGTCGTCGTTCGTGTCTTTTGCCTACATTAAACTTTTTTTTTCTTATATAGATATTTATTTTCCTTGTTTCTTGATCATTTTTTCATTGTAATGGACCACTTGATAATTAAGTTTTCTGCAATGCAAGTTTTTTTTCTCTCTCTCTAACTTCTCTCTCTCTCTCTCTCTCTAACTTCTCTCTCTCTCTCTCTCTCTCTCTCTCTCTCTCTCTCTCTCCCTCTCTCCCTCTCTCTCTCTCTCCTCTCTCTCTCCCCTCCTTCCTCTCCCTCTCTCCTTTCCTCTCTCTCTCTCCTTTCCTCTCCCTCTCTCCCTCTCTCCCTCTCTCCCTCTCTCCCCTCTCTCCCTCTCTCCCTCTCTCCCTCCCTCTCCCTCTCTCCCTTCCTCCCTCTCTCCCCCTTCCCTTCTTCCCTCTCCTCCTCTCCCTTCTCCCTCTTCTCCCTTCCTCTTCCTCTCCCTTCCTTCCCTCTCCCTTCTCCCTTCTCTTCCCCTTCTCCTCTCTCCCTTCTCTCTTCCCTTCTCTCCTTCTCTTCTTCCCCTCTTTCTTTCCTCTTTCCCTTCTTCTTCTCCCTCTCTCCCTCTCTCCCTCTCTCTCTCTCTCTCATATATTACATATATTATAAATAATTGCCATGCATTCTCTTTCGTATCATCAACAATTTCGTCCCCATACGCTTTATATGCAAGTTGATTGAAAAATCAAAAGGGATATAGACAATAACTATAAGAAATTGATAATAATGATAAGGATAACAGTAATAATGATGGTAATAAATTTGCATTAATGACGAGAATAATAATAATAGTAAAAACAATAACAATAATAATCATCATAAAAGTACTAGAAATAATAATAATAGCACTAGTAATAATAATAATAATTAAATTAGTAATAATAGTAATAATCATCATTATCATTATCATTGCAATAATAACTAAAACAACAATAATAATCATCATAACAATAAAACGAAAAAGGTAGAAAATAAAACATCTGACTTAAATGAGGGAGGGAGGGAGGGAGGGAGGGAGGGAGGGAGGGAGGAAGGGAGGGAGGGAGAAGGGAGGAAAGGGGGAAGGCGAAGGGGAGGGAGAAGGGAGGAAAGGGGGAACGAAGGAAAGGGGGAAGGTGAGAGTGAGGGAGAAGAGAGGAAAGGGGGAGGAGGATGGGAAGGAAGGAGAGGGGGAAGGAGGGTGAGGGGGAAGGAGGGTGAGGGGGAAGGAGGGTGAGGGGGAAGGAGGGTGAGGGGGAAGGAGGGTGAGGAGGAAGGAGGGTGAGGGGGAAGGAGGGGTGGGAGGGAGGTAGGAAGGGTGGGAGGGAGGTAGGAAGGGAGATGGGAAGGAGGAAGTAGGGAGGGAGAGGGAAATAAGGGGGAGGGAGAGGGGTAAGGAGGAAGGGAGGAGGGAGAGTGTGAGGAAAGATGGAGGGAGCGGGGGAAGGAAGGGAGAAGGAAGAGGGGGGAGGAAGGAAGGGAGGGAGGGGAGAAGGAGGAAAGAATGGAGGGAGAGGAGGAGGAGGAAGGGAGGGAGGGAGAGGAGATGGAATTGGGGAGGGAAAGGGGAAAGAGGGAGGGAAGGATAGAGGGAGACAGAGAAGGGAGGAGTAGCGGGTGGCGAGAGAGAGAGAGAGAGAGAGAGAGAGAGAGAGAGAGAGAGAGAGAGAGAGAGAGAGAGAGAGAGAGAGAGAGAGAGAGAGAGAGAAAAGAGGGTGAGAGAGAGGAGAGAGGGGAAGAGAGGAGAGGGATAGAGAGGAAGAGAAGAAAAGAAGAGAAGAAGAGAAAAGAGAAGAGAAAAGAGAAGAAGAGAAAAGAGAAGAAGAGAAGAGAGAAGAGAGAGGGGGAGGAAGAGGGAGAGGAAGAGGGAGAGGGAGAGGGAGAGAGAGGGGAAGGAAGAGGGAGAGGGAGAGGGAGAGAGGGAGAGAGAGAGGGGGGAGAGAGAAAGAAAGAAAGAAGAGAGAGAGAGAGAGAGAGAGAGAGAGAGAGAGAGAGAGAGAGAGAGAGAGAGAGAGAGAGAGAGAGAGAGAGAGAGAGAGAGAGAGAGAGAGAGAGAGAGAGAGAGAGAAAGAATAAAGAGAAAGAGAGAGAGAAACACCAAGGTTGTCCTACATTCACACCCTCTCTCCTCCGTGCCCTCTTGCGCCCTCACTCCCAGACGTAAAAAAATAACTGAGCGACCGATAAGGAGTGAGAATATTGCCCTCACACCTTTCCCCTCGTTAAGCTTGGCACCGAATTTATAACGCATCACGGCAGAGCTCAAACCCAATCAATAAATACACTCGCAAACATCGAAACAAGCCAACAAGCAAGCAAAGCGAGTAAACAAGCAAGCAAAAACACAATCAAAACGTGACCTAGTATTTGAAAATCAGCTGCTTGGGTCAAACACGTTTAAATCGGACTTCGTTTTCTTTCGTTCGTTCTTTCTTTCTTTCTTACTTTTTCTTCTCCTCGTTCTCTTTGTCTAAATATTTATCTACTTAACCCACTTTCCTTTGAATAAAAAAAAGATTTGTTTACCGGAGGAAAATATGCTAATGATGTCATTGTCGAATGCAGGACGTACATAAAACAAGAAGCACTTGTCACGTCCATTGTGTTTACGTAACATTGTGCATAGTAATGTGCGTGCGTGCGTGCGTGAGTGAGTGAGTGTATGAGTGAGTGTGAATGAGTGAGTGAGTGTATGAGTGAGTGTGAATGAATGAATGAGTGAGTGAGTGAATGGCTGAGTGAGTGAGTGAGTGAGTGAGTGAGTGAGTGAGTGAGTGAGTGAGTGAGTGAGTGACTGACTGACTGACTGTGTGCGTGTTTGAGTATGTGTGTGAGTACGCTTCTGCTTGCGAGCATACGGAGTGAGCATACCCGCATACGTCAGCAAGAACAGACCAATCACCACCCTAACAAACACATGACAACCAACCCCACTCCCCATTCACAACGAGAGGAAAAGAACAAGCCAATCGAGGTAGCCCAGGCCTACTCGCCACGATTTACTTGCATCACTTGCCTCTTCCCTACTAGTCCTTATGATCAACCTTCCTACTTCCTTCCTACTTCCTTCCTACTTCCTTCCTACTAGGATTACTAGGCCTATCGTCTGCTTGCCTTCACAGTGAACCGAATTGAACAGAATGAGGAATCTATGACACGTCCTTTGGCAACTGCGATGTGTGGAAGGCGAAGAGAGGGAGGGAGGAGGAGGGAGGAAATGAAAAGGAGACAGAGGAGTAGAGGGAGGGAAAGGGGAGGGAAGGAAAGAGGGGTAGAGGGAGGGAAAGGGGAGGGAAGGAAAGAGGGGTAGAGGGAGGGAAAGGGGAGGGAAGGAAAGAGGGGTAGATGGAGGGAAAGAGGGGAAGAGAGAAGAGGATAAGTGGGAAGAGAGAAACAGGGAGGACGGGGCTACGGGTAATGAGGAGGAGAGGGAGATAGAAAGATACAGAAAGAGAGAAAAAGGGAAAAAAAGACGAAAATACAAAAAAAGGATTAAAAAGAAGAAATCAACTCCATAAATATTCATAACAAAAGCTTTCTGATTCACCACAGAACATCCCCATACCCCTCCCCCCCCCCCTCCCCATCCCCCCTCCCCCGGACATACACCTGACCCCCCCCCCCCCACCCCCACCACATCCTCTAAGCCCGTTGCATGAAATTTAAATGAAATTCCCCGAAAAATAATAACGAATGGGTAAAAATTGCAATGAATGGATAAATAAATAAATGCGTAAATCGATTAATGATTTTGGATTACTGAAGGAAGCGTGAGAGTGAAGCTGTTAATATGATTATATAACAACTAAAACAACCAACACTTTATCACCACCGAAATACTTAAAAAGGAAAAAAACTGCATGAACAACCACATTTAACCCATTAAATCACCAGGAACTTCAACTCAACAACAGCAACAGAGACAGCAAATGCAACAGCAACAATCTCCGGCGGGCAACCAACCCAACGAATCAAACACCACTGCGGACAAGTGGCTATTACACCCTTCCAACCCCCCCAATACCCCTCCACACTTACCCACCTACCCCTTCCTCCCCCTCCTCCTCCTCCCCTCCTCCTCCAAGTCTTACCCTGCTTCTGTGCCCCCCCCCCCCCCCCCCCACCGCCCCCCACGTACCCTCCTCTGAACACCTATCCCTTCCCCTTCCCCTTCCCCTTCCCCCTCCGAACGTACCCTCCGCACCTCCGCAACCACCTACCCCCCCATAACCCCCCTCCCCCCTCGTCATCCTCGGGCAAGGCAGAGGTCAGGTCCTTTCAAGGCCCTCGTGACGTCAAACAACCCAGCCGTGACGTCACAGCTTGTCTCGAAGTTGCCCGGGCGCCTCCACCTGCACGTAGGCACTTCTCTTCTTCTCCTCTCTTCTCCTCTCTTCTTCTCTCCTCTCCTCTCCTCTCCTCTCTTCTCCTCTCCTCTCCTCTCCTCTCCTCTCTTCTCCTCTCTTCTCCTCTCTTCTCCTCTCTTCTCCTCTCTTCTCCTCTCTTCTCCTCTCTTCTCTTCTCCTCTCTTCTCTTCTCCTCTCTTCTCCTCTCCTCTCTTCTCCTCTCCTCTCTTCTCCTCTCTTCTCCTCTCTTCTCTTCGCTTCTCCTCTCTTCTCTTCGCTTCTCTTCTCTCCTTTATTCATTCTTTCGTGTCTTCCTATCGTACTTGAGGTCATTCATTCTTTGTTATTTTACTCCTGCTTGTATCTTCGTGTTCTTACTTCCGTTATCTTGGTGTTTACTCTTTGTATTCTTTCTTCCATTCCGTCCGTTTTTTTTTCGTTTCTCGATGTCCTCTTCCCGTATTTTTTTTTTTCTTTTCTCCTCTCGAGGTTTGTCTGTTCCCTCTTTCGTCCCTTGGTCTTTCTTCCCTTTATAGTTTTTGTTAATTCGTCCATCATCGCTTTCACTTGTCTCCTGCTTTTATTAAGCTTTTCGTTATTTTTTTAGTTATTTCTCTTTCTACATTCCTCTATCTCTTATTTCTTTACTCTCCTCTATTCAAATTCCCCTCACATCCCCTGTCCCCCTCGCTCTCGTTCTCTTCCTCCCCCCCCCCCTCTCTCTTTCCTTATCACCTCTTTCTTTCTCTCCTTCCCTCCCCTCTTTCATTCATCAATTCTTCTTGCTCTCCTCTCCCTCCCCCTTCTCCTCTCCTCTCTTCTCCCTCCCTCCCCCTCTCCCCCCTACCTACCTGTCCATCTAATCAAGGTATTCTCCCGACCATCTCTCTCTTCCCTTCGCTTCCTCTGACACTCCCCCCCCTTCTCCCCCAACCCCCACCCCCCGACATAACGTCCTCGACACTTCATATATTACTTCCACTTCTTCCTCCCCCGTTCTTGTTTGTTTGTTTGTTTATTAATATTTTTTAAATTATCTTTTTATTACTATTAGTTTCGCGGTTAGCAGTATTACTAAGAGCAGTAATAGGAATAGAAATAGGGATTGTAATAGGAATAGTAGTTGTAGTTGTAGCTGTTGTCAGAGCAATAGTAATAGTAATTGTAGTAGCAATAATGATAATAGTAATAATAATAATAATAATAATAATAATAGTAATGGTAGCAGAAGTAGCAGTAGTTATAATAATAATATTAGGAGCAGCAGTAACAGTAGTAATAGTAGTTGTTCTCCTCCCTCCCTCCTCTTTTCATCATCTTCCTTCCTCCCACTCTTCTTCATCTACATCATGTACATAAAGTACATCATCTACATCATTATCATCATGTACATCATCATCATCATCATCACCATCATCATCACCATCACCATCCTTCCCTTTCCCCTTGTTCCCTTTCGCCTTAACATATATATATATTTTTTTAATACTTAACGAAATCTACTCCGCGACCTCTAAAAAGAATGAATATAAACGTTTTCCTTAGTCAATGCAAGGTTACCAAAGAGACGTGATTATTAGGCCTCTTTCACACTGGTGTCCGCTACCGGGTGACGGACACTAGTTGCCTCTCATAGTTTCTAATGGAGCCTTACGCATACGAGGCCTCTACAGTGTCCCGACCTGACAATCTCCGGGCAACAAACATGGAAGGAATATCGCGAACGATCGTGAAAATGGTGGAGGAGGTGAATATTTTGGACCTGGTTTGTGCAGCAGAGAAACTACCAGCAATGTGGAACAGAGATAGAGAAGCTTGCTGCTCACGCGAAAGTAGTTGAACAGCTTCTCATCAGCACATAAGTTGTTGAAAAGTGTCTGATACATTGCTGTGTCCATTATTGATGATAAAATGTCATGCACATGCAGTTTCCTCTCTACTACAGATCGCCTCTTCGATTTCTCTTTAACTAGCAAGGCAACGAGAAGGAGCTCTTCCTCGGGTGCCACTCTTCCAGCTGACAAGGAGCGGTGTCGATGAGCCACTAGTTGCCCGCCACCAATTAGAGCGACGCAACCGGTGGCGGGCACCAGTGTCCTCGTGTGAAAGAGGCCTTAGTCTGATCATTTTGTTGTTGACATGTATACACACTCATATAGATTCAGACTGATCTTAAACACACACATACACATACACACATATATATACACATATGTATATACATATATGTATGTATATATATGTATATACATATACATATATATATATATACATATATATATATATATACATATATGTATGTATATATATATATGTATATACATATACATATATATACATATTTATGTAAATACATATAGTTATAGATATATATATATAAATGTGTATATATAATATATATATATGTATATATATGTGTATATATATATATATATATATATATATATATATATATATACCTACATATACATATCTATGTATCTATATCTATATCTCTCTCTGTATATATATATATACTTATACTTATATTTATATTTATATTTATATTTATATATATCTATTTCTATATCTATATCACACATGAACTACGACAGAAGATGCCATGACAAGTCCTCATGGCATCCATCTCACTAATGCATAATCAATGAGAATGGCACAACAATTACAACCCATCGATCAAGACCTCGTAATTACTGTCTCTAAATATCGGTCACGTTGCACGTCCGTATTACATGCCAGTGAGGTCAGACAACGTCTCATCCTCCATCTCTGAGTGTCCTGTCTGTCTGTCTGTCTGCAGAAACGTAAATAAAACTTCACCATTTCAACCATTAACAATATATGCGTTTGACCTCTCTCCTATACCCAAACATTCCTCTCCGTTCTCGCTGGTACTTGCCTCCCTCTCCCTCCAGTAATACACGTAAACAAAGGCTTAAAATGACCGAGGCAACAGTCCTAATGACATCCCTCTCACTTGACATCCATCAACTTTACCCCTTCCCCTTCCCCTTCCCCTTCCCCTTCCCCTTCCCCCTCCCCCATCCCCTCCCCTGGTTGCAGAGGTCAACACGCCAGTTGAAAGACGTGTTTCCATTTCTTTGAGCGCCCATTTCAAATAGCTGTTATCTATGTGCTTCAAGTTCTGAATATCGAGTTTTTCACTCTTTGTGTGTGTGTGTGTGTGTGTGTGTGTGTGTGTGTGTGTGTGTGTGTGTGTGTGTGTGTGTGTGTGTGTGTGTGTGCACGCGCGTGTTTGCGTCGATGTGTGTCCTCATTTTCATTTGTCTTCCCCTAAACATTTACCAATAACCTTTCATAATATCTACGTTCGTCAAATAAAATTTCAACTTTAACTCGCCATTTCTTCTATTCCCCAACGTCCGTCCCCCCAATTAAAAGGTGCCCTTCCATACACGCTCACTAAAAAAAAAATAATAATAGAATATAAAAACGAGAAAAAAGCGAGATCAAACACTCACCTTTCTGGACGCCGTCGTCGTCATCGGCGAAGCGAACAGCCTGGCCCTCCTGTGCCAATGCCCGCGCCCCTGCCTCCGCGGCGTCCGTGGCACTCGGCTCCATCAGATCCGCCCACATGACGCTCCCGCCGCACTCGACCACATCATGGTCCTCGGGCCGGTAGTCCTTCAGGAGCGAGGCCAGGCTCTTGAGGCTTATGTCCTCGTCGTCGGAGGGCGCTACGACGTGTAGGTCCTCCTCGCACACCCCCTTGGATAAACGCCCCTCCGCCCGCACGCCCATGCCCATGTACTGTGCACTGGTACCCTTGGCGCCCGCGTACTCGCTCGGAGCCACTCCCTCCATACCGCACTGTAGGAAAGACAAATTTCACAGATTAGAGGTGCCATTAAAATCGGGAACATTACCATGACTTAAACCTTCATTCTCGTCTAATGATGCGAAATAATCAAGTTTTGTTATTTGGTAAATTTCAATTCTAGCTTAGTGGTTCCACAATTCAATCGAGATTTACACAAAAATACCATTTAGTTCCAAAGGACGAGAAAGGCCGACAGAGGGAAAAAAAAAAGTTTATTGCTAAGTGGACATTTTGGTAAACTCAGACTATTTGGTATTCAAAGACTTAAATTATGATGATTAAAATGATAATAACAACAACAATAATGATAATGAAATTACATTTTACTGGCCAAGACATCATGCAAAAATTTCATTTGTATCCCCCTGCACATGCTACGATAAATCCAGATAATAGTGGGTACAAGAGATAAATATTACATCCATCGTCACGAATAAAGCTCCCTCCCGTATTATATGCTAATAAGAGAACTTGTAGCCTTCCTAACAATGCATCGCCAAATTAATTACCAGCACAAGCACTATCTTGCTAGAACGTAAGTGCAAGAGGTTTATCGGCCTTTGACAGAGCGCCTAGTGCGGAGGCCACGGTGTCGGTGGAGGCATGAATACGAAGGCCTTATGCAATGGATAAACATGGATGAGATTGCGGTTAGTTAATAGTGGAATATTCCCTTATTTACAGATTTCAACCATTTCGCTACCACAAGGAAATATACACAGAAAAATGGTATTGATATTTTAACATCCCTTTTTCATATCCAGCTGCAGCTATGCCTTCCATATTCAGTTTTTCTTTTTTAATTTTTTTTTGGCTTAATGACGTGCATAAAAAAAAAATCCTCCCTCTACTCGTGTGAAAGTTGTCTCCTTGTTTTTTTTTAAGGTATTCTACCATGTAGGTAAAAATATTATTTTAGATCTTTTGTTGCAAGACCTTTAAAGAAAATGGAAATTCCTGAGCCTAGGAGGACGCACCCGTCTGAGCCAGTATCTGGAGATCACCGCGGACTCTCTCCTTCGGCTAGATCTCCAATCAGCTAGAATATAAATGGAGAGGATTTGTTGGCCTTGGAAACACGATCACTTAATGAAGTCTCTAGAAGTGCCTTTTTGCCTGGCCTTCACTCTCTGCTGATTTTATCCCCATAACTAATATTATTTTGTGCTATCAAGGGTACTAAAGTCTTCGTTTCAAGCTTTACCAAAAAGATAGCTAATACCCCCATTCTGAAGCAACGGACTCGTTATAAATGTGAATGATATACAGTCGCCCTAACCCAACATACATACCACTCCTCCAATACAGACAAAACTATTTCCTGGTCTGCCTCCACCTCTCCAACATTAACCACTACAATTCTCCAACACCGCCCCCAGCACTCCTCAAACATTACCCAAGCTCTTCTCCAACACTCCAACAGTGATAGATTGAATCTCACGCGAATTTAAATCTTCCCCTTCGTTGGAGTTCAGTGTCCAATGGCTGGTGTTAAGAACCTTTTTCTGGAGCTTTGGCAAAGTTAGATAATAGTTTCTTTCTTTGATAAGGCTTGGAATATAACATGGCATTCTATATGTCGTGTTTAAGTTTTTACTAATGTTATATTTGCGTTTCTCGTGTTCTTTTACCTTTTTGTCAATTGTTTATCATATTAACATGCAAGTTCATTTGAAGTGTTTATTCGACATCAAGAATGTTTGTATTTATGTATTTGAGAGATTTATTTTTATAATGTATGACTGTGATTACCGTTGCTGAATAAGCGATTGGACTGCTTGAACCGATGCTGAATTCCTGTACAAAACAAACCGGGAAGATAGAACATGGAGTGATTCTTTATTTGACGGACTATCTCATAATCGACTTCGGCTTTCCCTTCACCTTCTACAAAGTATCTTTTAAACCTAATAGTGTTGTTTTGAGTGTTCTTTTTTTTTTGGCCATCACCATAGTTTTTTTTTTCTCTATGTCTTCACGCGGTGTATCTACACAAAATATTATAAGGGTACATGGTTTCCCTTAGCCATATTCTGAGTGCCTATTGTGCCAAGTACATGACATGAACAGGCTGTAATTGGTATTCCAGAAGCCCCTGTTCGTGTTAACAGCGTGGCAAAGTCGTGGCAAATTATTGGAGCAATCGTGAAAAATCTGTGATTTTTTTTTTTTTTTTGTGTAATCTTTGTTACCAATACTTCATACCACGTTTGGAAATAATTATTTATATTGGATATATTAGGCATCATTGAATTACCAATCATTTTAGGAAAAGGTGGATTCACTGCTGATTTTCAGTTTGTTTACCTTTTGGCAGATTTTTCGAAGGAGATCAAAAGAGTTAAATGAATGGCAACAGTAGTCAGGAACGTAAAGTTAACTTAATTATATGAAATATGTATACATTAAATCTATATACATATATAGAAGATACACAAAGTATATGTGTACAGTGTATTTACACACAAAATATGGAAGAGCTGTACATAAATACACGATCCCTCTCATCCCGTTTGTTTTGATGGAGCGCAGACTAAAATTTCCAATGCGCATTCGTGAAACGGTTGTCAATTCTTTAACAAGGAACAAGCACAACAAATGATTCTCAACAAAATCTAATTATCTTTCGTTAGTGCTACCTGTGACTTTAGTTTCTCTTAAGAATTCGTCGTTTGGACCGTGTCATGCGTTGGTAAACCTGATGCAACTGACATACGTGCCACGCTTTTACGTTCTGGAATACCACTTTCGTGACATGAACATGACATTGACGCAACATGGACATGACATAGCCACGATACGCAGAAAATGTCGCAGAATACGGCTGAAATCGTCCGTAAATAATCTTTGCCATAAAGGTGATGGGATAATCCTAAATACACTATTCCCTCTCTGTGATTTACCTTCACAACAAAAAACGTGTTTGCCATTTAAGAACGTACACTATATTCATCTCATTCAAGAAAAAAGGTGAAGATGCACCCTGTTGCAAAGGTATATTCAATTTAGGGTAAAGGAGAGATTTCATTTCACTTTGTATGTTACGTCACCTCTCGATACTGCCCATAGCACCCCACTACTAGCCTAAGGGGTCAAAGGAACAATAATATAATACAAAGCTAGTCACGTAGAACAGGAAAGTGGCTATTCTACACCATCAAAGCGCAAGCCAGACTACAGTGCTTATAATTCGCAAACACAATACAATGGGGAGCTTGCCATCGCGCGTTATTGAGTGGCGGACAGCCGAGTTTCAATTGTCGTTTGCAAGGTAATATGGCGATCATTGCCAATTATAGAATTGCGCGAATAGACAGAAACAAATCAATAATACTGTCATGTAAGTGAACCAACGTGACACTACTACATATATTGTTTTACTCAGGCGAAGGATAAAGGTTCAATTATACATCAAAAGGAGTATTTGCAGTGATACACTTTGGTAAGATAACAGAGCTTGCTGACCTCCCACACGTTTTATCATCAGATAAGGAACCTGGCCTGGCTCTATATTGCTAGAAACTATATGGTGGTTTGTTGGCCTTTGTTCGAAGCGCTGAGACCACGACGATCAATAATGCGAGTCCATTAAAGACAATTAACTGATATTGACACAACCCCCGCTAAACTATTAGGTGTGTTGTATCGCCTATATTGTATTCAAATTCACTCGAAATCACTATCGACAATCTTCACTATAACTAAGTACTGTGAAATGAGTATAATTCCACGCCAAAAAAGGAGTATACAGTGTAAACATCTATACCGTTTGCTTCTTAGTGATGTCATTTCTGTTACCCCTCCCCCCCCCCACACACACACTGGTTAGATCTGCATTCCCGGAAATTCACTAAAGACATTTTAATATATCTTTACCTCCTTCACCAAATAAAAAAAAAAAACGCAACTCACCGAAAGCAGCCCGGGCATCTCGGAACACCAGAAGCACAGCCCCGTGTCACGCGAGACCAGTCAATCTCTCCCCCGGCAATGCGACTAAAAACAAAGATAAACTCACGAAACGAAAACACATAAACATCAGAGAAAAACAACGACAATGATGAACATACAAGCGATGCAAACGCGACCGATGCAAAGGGAAAACGCAAAAACGGAATCTGTCACACACTTTTCGCCAGGAAAAAAAATTAACGGTCACACAAGCGGCATGGCTCAGTGGCTTAGCGGGAGTGTGTGTGGGTATGGGTGGTAAAACTTGACATGCATCATACCCACAAATCCACGTGTGGGTTTTTCTACTACGCTGCCTAACTACCCAACTAGGATCCGAACGACTGTCTAGTACTGTTCGAGAAGATTCCGTGCTGTAGCATCTACTGGTTATGTAAAGGGAGTGAAGGGAAGTCTGCGTTTAAGATAAAATTGTCCCAATTGTTAAATGTCTGGATTGATAGGTTGTGCTTTTATTTTCTGCCGGGTGCTTCATTACTGGCGGTTATAGAATGTGCGTAATGGCATAGTTAAGATGGCTGATGGTTATTTTCCCTCTTCATAGCTCCTTCTTCACCCCGTCTCTCTCTCTCTCTCTGTCTCTCTCTCTCCCTCTCCCTCTCCCTCTCCCTCTTTATCTCTATCTCTATCTCGCTCTCTCTCGCTCTTGCTCTCTCTCGCACTCTTGCTCTCTCTAGCTCTCTTGCTCTCCCTCGCCCTCGTTCTCTCCTGATTTCTCCGTTTCTCTCTCTACCTATTTCTATCTCTTCATCTCCCATTTTCTCTATCTCTTCATCAAACAACTCCCCCTTTCTCCCTTTCTCCATCTCCCCCGTTCTTCCTCTCTCCATCTCCCCCTTTCTCTCTCTCTCCATCTCCCTCCCCCTTTATCCTTTTATCCCTCAACTTCTTTTTCCCTCTCTTCACCTCCCTTTCACTCCCTCTCCCTATCTTTATCCCTGTCCCTCTCTCCCCCTACCTTCCTCTCACTTTATCTCTCCAACTCAAAGCAATTTTTTTAAGAGGTTAGAAATGGATTTCACAGAAGCAAATATTTCGTTCTCCAACGGAAATTCAACCCGCGAGATCCAAATTATTGACAAAAAAAATCTGGGGATGAAAATCTTAAACGGTTAATAACATCTAATCTAAGACGATCAGCTGATTAGACGATACACGGAATTTTAACGCCACGAAATCATGAATGTAACTTCAACCAGAAACTGCAATGAAATAGTGTAACCTCGTTTGGTTACGTAAAAGAGTAGGTAGTAATGCGATATACGATTTTTATCAAAGAAATGTACCAACATGTCGAAAATCTGCAATAAAAAATATTTGTCTGATTTTCTTATCAATAATCACGTTATCTCTGTCTTCTTTTCGGCAATTTTTACATATATTTCGCTGATTTGTTTTCATATATATAAATTAATTAAGACCCTTAAAAAAATGTACGTTATATATTTATATATTTATATATATATGTATATATATATACATATATATATACACACACATACATGTGTGTGTGTGTGTGTGTGTGTGTGTGTGTGTGTGTGTGTGTGTGTGTGTGTGTGTGTGCGAGCGCATCCCAACGGCACAAATGCAATCATATTCACAAATTACTTTCCAAAACTCCGAAATGAATATAAATGCTTTTTCTATCAAACAGCAAAAATAAAATATTTATCTATGGCAGTAGACCCTTTTACGTAGTTATTCAAATGGCACCCTTTTCTCTATCCTCTCCCCCTCCCCCTCACACTGCTACCCCAGAGTACACCTTCGCCTGGTCAAAACAACTTACAGATTTATTAAATTACCAAATGGCTAACATACTACTCACCAAAAGATTGAATAATCTAAAATTCAAACACAAAGTAAACAAGAAGAGGCACGATGACTTCTGATAACTAAATAAAATTAGAAAAAGATACAAAATTAAGTACTTCCTCGAGATACTATAAATGGAGTTCGTGTTACAAGAACTAAACTAAATCTCCGTAACTAAGATGGGGAATGTGGTAATAGTAATAACAGTTACAGTAACATTAACAATAAACATGGGAGTTGAGGCAGTATCAGAAGTCAAGTAACAATAACAATAACAAGTACGTCAAGTACCAGTATTGTTTTTATTATCAAACTGCATTTTTGTCATGAAATAGATTCATTTGCGCTTGAGGCAGTTCAACTCAAGCCTGGCTGGTGTTTCAAAAACGCTTTTTCGACTATGGTTTGTGACGTCATATGTAAACAAAAGTTTTTGGTGCGCATGACGATTTTCTTCTACTCATGTAACTCGTACTTCTCAAGTTTTGGCACGACAAAAATGCGACTTCACCCTAGAATCGTTATTACTAATATTATCAATGCAATAAAAAATACGATTATCATTATCCAGATATTACTTAAATACTATTACTATTACTACTACCACGACTTCAAAAGGCCAATCCTTATTATCTGATAGTCATGCCTATGCCAATACCATGCTATCACTTAAGGGGAGCGTATGGGTGATTTTTTTTTCTTCTGAAGAGCTATAGCCTTGAAATTGATATGTTATTTGTATATGTTCACTTATGGTATCATGTGAATTTCGTGAAGTTTGGTTCATAACTATTTCATTTGATTTATTCTAAAAATTATGAAAAAAACTGTAACAATGCAGCCAATTATTTTCAATCAACTACTTTGATATAACATCCATATATATCTCTCACGTGTCTGAAAAAAAAAAAAACAGTCGGAGAAAATTGCCTTTTCTTGCTTTGTTTCTGATAAAAAAAAACTCGATTTTCAGCTTTAATAATTCTATTATTAAAAATAATCATAATAATAATAATAATCCGTCCACAAATAGCCCTTTTACTGCTCTTTCAACTGATACTAAGTAATAGACAATTGCATTAAAAGTGTAGATGAAGTTGCGTTTTAAACAAGAAAAACTACTCGAGAAAACCTGTCAAACATTTTTTTCCGTGTCCGCTCAGTGCTGACGTCACGCCGCGAGGAGCTTTAAATCACGTGGACATTTAAGTTTCACTGAAAAAAAGTTTCTCTACATGATAGTTTACAATATTATCGATGCGATGAGCAAAGAATTGATTGTCATTTGTCAAAAATAGTCGTCAAAAAATCACGCCCATATCCTCCCCTTTAACTATGATAATATTTTGTGCTGCATTCCTTTTAAAGCTAACCTCTTCGCTAATCTGAAGTAAATCTCAACACCACTACTACTGTCAATACTCCTGTAATTATTTTCAGTAAAGACCATAAGGTTTTTGGCTACCAGTGTAATCACATCAGTAATAATTATAGAAGTGACGGGGACAATAAAGACGTAATTACCATAACTCTAATTATGAAAGCATCAGGTGTCGATTTTTCTATTACCACAGCTATCTTTACTGCAGGTGCACTATCAATCACCCATAAGAAACTAGATAATCCATGCAAATGTAAAGATATACTCGACTGACACAAACGCCAGGAAAAATAGTTTTACAATAGTTATCCATTCCGAGACGTAGATTTTCTCTAATGACCCCTGAAAGAAAATGCAATAAAAGAAAACGTTCGTCCTTAGGGGAGTAGCAACAGCTCTATTAACAATAAAGTTACGACTATCCAATAACTCACAAACAGATATTCACACAACACGGCTTCTGTACAACATCAAAAGTTCTACGAGAGGAGAGCGCCATTCACAAAACCCAGTGTCTGACGCCCAGCTGATCACCGTAACGCCCCGAAAAAGAGCTTTGGGCTTGCGCTAAACCATTCCGGTCTTGCCGCCCACACCAATAACATCATTGCTATATTGTCATGCCCTGAGGATTCCATAAGAACTCTTCAGACCGCCTGTTGAATATGGCAACGTGGCAGGTCGAAAGGACTGAGAAATTACGATAAGAATTTACCTGATAATTCCACGCGTCGGTTTTCTTCCCTTCCATTCTGCAGCACCCGGTTGCTAGGGTTCTTTTAGCGAGGTCGGCCTGGCAGATGTCCCAAGTCTCTTTCGTACTTGGGAAATGTCCTCGAGCGAGACAGCTCGGAAAAACAGCACACAAGGTTGGTCACACGTATAAATATCACCGAGAAATCGTGCATGAAGAGCCTGTGTGATTGCGACGTCCTATGGGGAGCGATGTACCCTAACCCCGATAGAATGACGCAATATGTCCGTTTTCGTATTAAGAAAATCCTAATTCAAGCTGACCCACGACCAGACCGCACTGCACTGGCTTCACTCTTGGGAAACACTGATTTGGTTGTTCACGCCTAAGGATAGATACTGTACACATAGCTTATTTAGGGAAATGGATCTAAATGATTTTTAAAGGGAGGAAGGGGCGGGGTCGGAGTCCTTGCTTTATGATAAATGAGATAACGCATTGTGACCCTCGCTTTATTTGCATGATTAGGGACATACTGTTGTGTGTATCGTTTAGAAATATGTTGCAAAATATGCGGAGTATGTTGTGTTTTTTTATTGGTAGTCGAAATAAAAAAAAATATTTTCAGACATTTTACAACACATCCAGGGGATTAATATATTCTAAATAATTAAATTTCCTACTTTTCTTTGAAGATATTCAAGTGCATAGACCAACAATAAAAATATATTTCAGACCTTAAGAACAACGCAGTTCAAATCATCCTATATCATTATTACAACCCCATAAGAAAGTGATTAGAATTTTTAAAGATGGATGTCTTATCGGCCGATGCTTGAACGCGCTTGGAAACTAGGACAGTTCGGGCTTGCTAATTTTGGGCGCCCGAAGCAGCGGCGGCCGCGTGTGCTTGCCCACCCTCGGTCGCGCGGCCTTCACAAGAAGACTTGGCTGCGGTTGTTTCTGCAATGTTGAGAGAAATGGGGCTAGCGCGTAGGTGCATGTGTGTACTGTATAATGAATGAATAAATAAATAAATATGTACATATATTTATATATAAACACTATTAAACACATATAATATATCAATTTATTTAGTCATATAATTATATAAATATAGTGAAAAGTTTATTTAACTTGCAAGCAAATACGCAAACTTACGATATGCATACACACGCACCCTATGCATGCAATAGGCAACCGCACGACTTAATAAACGCAAGCGCAAAGGTCCTTGAAAACAGCCAATCATTACACTTTAACCGTGAAGTAAAAATGCATGTGTCATATATTTCTGCATAAGTAGAATACCAGGCCACAAATCTATAACCTTAATTAAGAACAAAGATCTTACTTGTCATCTTAAATAGAGAGATGAAATATTAACCATCAGAAGTCATACAACGTAAGAAAGTAACGAATCGTTACAAGACTTAGAACTGAATAAGCTACTGGACATAAACTAGAATGTCTTCGTGTGATATTACTGACAACTTACCCGGATAGTATACATATTTTTTCTTTCTTTATTTTATTTTTTTCCTTTTCTTTCTTTCTTTTTTTTCTTTTTTTTAAGATTTACCTCATCAATAAATGAAGAAACGTAATAATATCAGCTGCTGCCTATGCAAATTAGATCCAGGTTGAGGCAAACGTGCTGATGGTGAGGAATTTTTGCCATCGTTGCGGTGACGGGAATGTGCCAAAGGGGGTAAATCTTGAAGATTCTATTGCTTTATTACAATAATACCCGAGAAAAAGTTTGTGTTACATATATGTATTATATTTCCTTTCTTTGATTCGTAAAACGGAAAATACTGAGAATGGGAAAATGTTTAACTATTATAACTCAAAGGAGTATGATGTAATAGATCAGAATATGATAAAAAAAATATATAATAAAAGACGAAAATGGACATGGCTTTACACAGCGCCACAAGAACATTTCTGCAATGGACTGCAATTTCCAGATTACGTAATGGATACTCATATATTATGCAATATATTAGACTAGTTTTTGGGACAAAGTCATGCCATGGCATCAGGTTTAATCAATACGCCAGTGTAAATGGCAAACATTCTACCGTGTTGATAGAATAAGAAAAAATCACAAAATTATACATGATAAATGTATAATTTTGTGCCATCACCCCACTGTACAAACCTGTAATTTACTGACCAAGCAATACTATCAGTTTCATTAAAGATTCTGGTCTCGGTTTTTACATGAAAGACATGAGCTAATCCTTCAGTCAAAGTTTGAATAAAATCCCAAATCATTTCATAAGTAAAGGCAAACCATGTCAAGCTGTAACAGAACTGAAAATACTAAAACCTAAACCACTATTACATTCTAGAAATTAAGAAACACGGAGATTATTGATAAAACAAAAAGAAAAACTAAAGACAGTGCATGGATATTACAATAAAACACTGGCAATACAGAAAAAAAATGTACCAGTCATAAGGTTGCATACCACGGAAGCTACAAAAAGAAAATCGCAAAGGAAAAATCGCAAAACCGGTAAAAAAAAAAACGAAAATCTTAAGAGTGCAGGAATAAGCAACATCAATGCTGACTTCTTAAAATATACACCAAGCTGTGTCAGTGAGGAAGCAGGTAAATGTCCACAGGAGATTAATAACGGAATGTTAACAAGTTCCAGGCAAGAAGAATGGTGGATCTACCATTGCACAACAGTCAGCTTTATGGAAAGTCTAAGTCATTTGCACTAGAAGATGTTAGAATAGGCTAGGTAAAGAAATGCCATAAGAAAAAGCAGCATACATATATAAATATATATATATATATACATATATACATATATACATTTATATGTATACATATATTTATATATATAAATATAAATATATATGTATATACATATATCTATTTATGCATATATTTATATGTATTCATACATATACATATATACACACACACACACACACACACACACACACACACACACACAGAGGTGCGATGGAGGTGACGTCTCAAAGATTCAAAACTTTCTGTTAGAGTTCAGCCTATCTTGTTCAGGTGAGTTGAACAAAGCTTTAAGTACGTGGACGGAACCCTTCCAAGGCCCGTAAACAATCGTATGATCGCACCTCTGTAATGGCCAATTATCTCGGACTACAAAGAAACTTACGAATGTTTATATGGCCTTTTATACACCAACCACAAGTGCTACTTATGGCTGAGTCAAAACTTTCAAGTTAATGATTATTGTTACATTTTATTATTATTATTATTTTTTTTTTATCATTATCATTCCTCAAGACTGCTTAGTATATCTATTTTTTCAGTGTTCCAACAAGTGTAAAAGTAGATCTCAATTTACTATAGCCATATTTGTTGGTGCCTGCCCTAAATATACCAATTAAAAGGTGTTAATTGTATATAAAGTTATTTAACTTACGCACGGCAGCGCTGCATTCAGAAGAAAAAACAACATGAATGTATTGTTCTTTAATTTTTCAACATTACATAATCATATATATACTATATCATATTTCATATACATACAAATATACATTTATATGTATATATATATATATATATATATATATATATATATATATATATATATATATATGTGTGTGTGTGTGTGTGTGTGTGCGTGCGCGCGTATGTGTGTGTGCATATTTATATATATTTGTGTATACATACATATATATATATATATATATATATATATATATATATATATATATATATTATACACACACATACACACACACACACACACACACACCTATATATATATATATATATATATATATATATATATATATATATATATATATATATATATATATGCGTGTGTGTGTGTGTACGTATATTTATTTATTATGTGTGGTAAAACACGCATCGAGAATGCAGAATATATGAAATTTACATTTCCTATTTTCCTTGTGGTATTAGTTCTCTCACGAAACTAAAACGACGGTCTACACCATAGTCATCTTTTAAAATACATTTCACTTTATAGAAAGAAAACGTGCACGCAAGTCTTTGGTCTGAGAATTTACTTTTCACCACATGTGCTACTCTTAATGGGCCTTGGTATCCTTTGCCGATGTCATCTCCGATCTTTTGTAGCTTGTTACCAGAGGTATACCTTTAGTGCTCAACTTTCAGCTATTTGAAGAGAGAGACCCAAGTGAGCCTTAGATCTAGACTCAAACTTAGGAATTTCACCTCCTGGATAAGTGGTTTTGCTCTCAAGAAAAAGATTGAATGGAAATTTCCTTCTTTGGAAATGCATACTGAGGGTCCTGTTCAGTGAGGACTTAAAATCATGGTTATTTGTCCACCTAATTTGCTGCAGGCTGCATGTGATTTTTCACATCCTTTAAGATTCCCCCTGAGCAATATAGTGTGAAATAGTGTGTGCAAGTTTTATGAGAGAGTCCTTGGAGTGGACCATTCAATATCACTGGTAGGATGGCAAACGGTGTCGCTCCCTTGCGGGACCTTTGCGAGGTGATTTTCCAAGCTAAAGAACCATTTTACTCACCTCTACTCTTAACTTCCTACCAGGAATTAAGTCCTGTATGTGAAGGAGTAAGGTTTCTCTCACACTCAGACCAATATCATAAAGCTTTGAGTATACCATGCGTCCGAGTTGTACCATCAGCATTTTTGAGTTCTTCACAATAGCATCTCTGTTTTCTAAAAAAACATATGTATATGGCGTCAGCAAGTGTTCTCTTTCCAATAGCCATGTAAACATGAGTTTAAATTTTTTCTCCTTTAGCTGGCAAGTAAGGCTGATAAGAATGATTGAGATTGTTCCATGGTATATCAGTACTCATACTAGATTTACGAATGGAAATGATAAAGCTTCTTTGTTTACACTGCCTTCTCGAACG
>BOPN01006810.1:0-2500 GCA_017312705.2 Penaeus japonicus
TCTCTCTCTCTCTCTCTCTCTCTCTCTCTCTCTCTCTCTCTCTCTCTCTCTCTCTCTCTCTCTCTCTCTCTCTCTCTCTCTCTCTCTCCTTTTCTCTCTCAGTCTACGTGTGTATCAAAAAAAGAAATAAAGAAAAAACAAACAAACAAACAAACAGAACTTGACAACTCCAGCAATGTCAGGAGAGGCGTCGATTCGATACTATCGTCAAGGAGTCTACAGACCTCGCTGGGATGGATTCCGATCTTGTTTATAAGGTTGCTGGATCCCTCTCTCGGTCACCGTGACGATTGCCTCTTGTTTGTCAGTCGTTCGGTTCAAGGGGGCGCTGCTGCAAATTGGTTTCGGGAATTTATATTTTGTTTTTTTGATATTTCGTTTGTTTTTTATCGATATTTCGCATTAGAAATGTGTAAGGTATTAGTAGATCATTAAGATTGATACTGATGATATATTTTTTGGGGGTAAAGTAGTTAAAAAAAGGGATAAAACAGCAAGTCGAGTAAGTAAATGCAGATATTATGACATATACACGTACACATACAGACACACACTACACAAAATACACTATACAGACACAGAGAAAGGGATGAGCCAGGCCAAAACTCCATTAGCAGTTGACACCCAACCACGGAGGATGTTACCAGCTGTCAGCAGGTGTCAGCCGGTGTCACGGCTGGGCTGACTATGTTGCCGCCCTGTCCTGCACTTGACACTACATCATTATTTACCTTGAGAGTCTCTCTCTCTCTCTCTCTCTCTCTCTCTCTCTCTCTCTCTCTCTCTCTCTCTCTCTCTCTCTCTCTCTCTATCGGTCTCTCTCTCTCTGGGTCTCTCTCTCGGTCTCTCTCTCTTTCTCAGTCTCTCGGTCTCTCTCTCTCTCTCTCTCTCTCTCTCTCGGTCTCTCTCTCTCTCTCTCTCTCTCTAAATCCCCCCTCTCCCCTCTCTCTCCCCCTCTTTCTCCTCTTCCTCCTCTATCCCTCTTTCCCTACCTATCTATCTGTCTACCAATTTATATCTCCCATTTTTATGACTGTCTTTCTATTTCTCTCTCTCCTTCTCTCATTTTTCTCTTTCACTCCGTCCTTTTTTTTTCTCTCCCTTTCTCTCTTTTTATGCCATCCTCCCTCGCTTCACCATTATTCTTCGACCTCTGTGACTCTTTTTCCCTCCCTCTTTTTTCTACTCCCCCCTTCTCTCATTCTCTCCCTCCCTCCCTCCCTTCCTTTCTCCATCCCTCCCTCTCCTTGCCTCCCTCCTTCTCTCTCTCTCTCTCTCTTCCTTCCTCCCTCCCTCTCTTCCTTTCTCCATCCCTCCCTCTCCCTGCCTCCCATCCTTTCTCCCTCCCTCCCTCCCTCTCTCTCCCCCCCTCTCTCTCTCTCTTTCTTCCTCCGTCCCTCCCTCCCTCCCTCTACCTTCCACCCTCCCTCCCTCCTCCCCCACTCTCTCTCCCCCGAAAACTATACTGGAACGAAAGTCAGTGTGACACCTGATATGCAAAAAATTTTCAGCTACAACAGAGGTTCCTGAAGTCCTCTTGAATATCAAGATTTCAGATTCATTGCACGACTTCAGCTGCTCAACATACATGGGAAAGGTGGGCTAGACGAGGGCACCAAAAGGCAACGTGTATTGCATCTAATGTTGCATCTGGTGAGTTTTAATGATTCTTTTTTCTTTCTTATATAAAAAAAAAATATATATATATTATATGTTTGTTGCGTAGTGTTATCGTTGTTATTTTCTTCCTTCTCTCCTCTCCTTCTCCCTTTCCTATCTACTCTCTCTCCTTCTCTGCTTGTATCTCCCTCCTTATCCCTACCCTCCCTTCTCCTTCGTCCCTCCTTCTCTTTCTCTCTTAGCATCCTTCCCTTCTCCCTCCTTCTCTTTCTCTCTTAGCATCCTTCCCTTCTCCCTCCTTCTCTTTCTCTCTTAGCATCCTTCCCTTCTCCCTGCCTTTCTCTCTGTCTTCCTTGTCTCCCTTCATGCTTTCTCCTTGTCTCTCTTCCCCTCCTTCTCCCCGACTCTCTCTCTCTTTCTCCTTGTCTCCCTTCCCCCTTTCACCCGCCCTTTTCCCTGCCATCCTTTCTTTCTCCCTGCCTTCCTCCCCGCTTTCTCCTTGTCTTCCTTCTCTTTTCCTCTTCGTCCTCATCCCTTTTATCCAAGTGAAAGTAAGGGGGAGGGGGGGGGGTAAGTGATTAGAAATGAACAGCCTATTCAGTTTGTCTGTCTGTGTGACTGTCTCTGTCTCTGTTTCTGTCTGTCTGCCTGTCCGACTATCTCTGCCTGTCTGTCTGTCTCTCTCTCTGTCTTTCTCTCTCTTCTTTCTCTCTTCCTCCCTTTCTTCTCCTTTCCTTTCCCTTCCTCCATGCCAGCCTCATCCCCCATCCCCCACCCCACCTCTCCACCTCCCTTCCTCCCATCCCCCTCCCTTTCTGTACTCTCCATCCCTCTCTCCTCTCCATCCCCCCACCTCCTCCCTCCCTCTCCTCGCAGTCAC
>BOPN01006810.1:15000-17500 GCA_017312705.2 Penaeus japonicus
GATTTCGCGAAATTTCTCTCTGCAATTGAAATGGGAGTGTTTCCTATTCAACCAAGGATGAATTGTTAATGTTGCTGAGACAGTTAATAGCTTTGGCGAAATAAAGGTATTTGTGTATCTGCCGCAGACGGGATGTTAATAACTTGTTAACGAACACACAATATGTATGTATGTGTGTGAGTAATTGTGTAATTGTGTGTGTGTGTGTGTGTGTGCGTGTGTGTGTGTGTGTGTGTGTGTGCATATATGTATATGTATATATATATAGAGAGAGAGAGAGAGAGAGAGAGAGAGAGAGAGAGAGAGAGAGAGAGAGAGAGAGAGAGAGAGAGAGAGAGAGAGAGTGAAACTAGTGACACAACCTACGGATTTTTCACACCGCGTTTCATTAGGATTTTTTGAGATCCTGAGGCGAGAGCGTCCATAAACGACATTTTGATCATTGTGATAAAGCTACCGAATCATCTGATTATTAAATAATTAAATCATCGAATTATTTGATATCAGTTTCTAATAAATAAAGGTGATAACAAGATGATCATATGACATAACACACATACATGTAAAACACACACGAAGGCGCACATATAGACGTACACAAACACTCATGAATACAAATACTTATGTATAAAATAAAGATAGACATATAGATAGACACATAAATGTATAGATATAGATAGACAAGTTTAAACATAAATATAACTAAGATAAACATTGTAAGCCTGCCACTTCATTATGAAAGCTGTCATTTTCAAAAGTGAAAGGCATTTATTCAAATTAACAGCGGGGATAATTATAAACTTGATAATAGCAATCTAAGAAAATGAAAATATATTTTCTCTTAGGGATGATAATTAAGATAAATACAGTATGATATTGCCGTTGAATTAATACTGACAGCGGGTTTCATGATTGAGAGAATCTGACGAAAACAAGCATCGTCTTAAAGATATGACGATAAGGATTATAACGATATAGAGGAGTTTCAATTATACTTTTTATGATCTGACATTAAGACTAAAGTATCATAAGATTCATCATAAATACCAAAAAAAAACTATCTTTGAAAAAGAACACTGAAACAACTAGCCTTATGAAAACTATCCCACAAACACACATACACACACACACATCTCTCTCTCTCTCTCTCTCTCTCTCTCTCTCTCTCTCTCTCTCTCTCTATATATATATATATATATATATATATATATATATATATATATATATATATATATATATATATATATATACATATACACATAAACACATACACACATACACATATACCCATACGGAAGAATCCGCAAGGAAGATTCTCACCTCCATTTCGGTCTGTTAATTTCCCCCAAAGATTCAACATGTCCTCGAGTCTTGGAGGCGAATGAAAGAAAATCTGAAGAAATATGGTAATGGCTCTCCTCTTGCGCACTCTTTGCATGCTTTGGAAGCAGAGAGGGGAAGAAAGCGATGCTGAAAGGTGAGAGATATGTAAATAGGTAGAGGAGGGAATTATAAGTTTGGGAGGATGCTTATCTATTTACATGTATATAGATATGTTTATTTCTCTCTCTCTCTCTCTCTCTTTCTCTTTCTCTATCTTTCTCTTTTTCTCTTTCTCTCTCTCTCTTTTTCTCTCTCTCTCTCTCTCTCTCTTTCTTTCTCTTTCTCTTTCACTCTCTCTCTCTCTCTCTCTCTCTATCACTCTCTCTCTCTCTCTCATCTGTATAAATAGATGGGTAAATATGTCAATTTATTTGTCTAGATTGATAGATTGATAAATATATAGATAGACGGAAAGACAGATAGAGACTGAGATTGAGATAGAGGAAGATAAATAGAGATTGAGACTGAGATAGAAGAAGATAGAAAATTAGATGAATAGTTTGATAGATAAACAGGCAGTTGTATAGAAAGATTGAGAGAGATATAGAGAGAAAGAGAGAGGAGGGTTACGAGAGAGAGAGGAAGAGCAAGAGAAATATAAATAGAGAGACAAACATCAGTGTATAAATAGATGGACAAATGGCTAGATAACGAGAGGTGGATGGAGAAAGAAAAAGAGATATATAGATAGACAAATAGAGAGGGAGAGGAGGGGGTGACAGCCACGGGAGGGGTGGGGCTCGAGAGGGACCCCACGGCGGGGAGGGGAGGGGGGGGGCGAGAGGGGCGTCGAGGCAGGTGAGAGCGCGGGTTAAGTGCTTCAGTGCTGGCTGAGCAGCCACGTCGAGCACGTCGGTCTACAGCGCTCCGCTCGTTGCGTCATCCCTTCGTTCTGCGCCGCCCCCTGCCAGCGCCCGGCCGCCCCCCTGCCTCGCCTCCCAGGGGGCTTGACCGTGGAGTGCGTCCCCCCCCTGTCCCTGTCCGCGTGGCGCTCCTACGGACTATGAGCAAGGACGAACGCCCGCCCAACGCCCGGACTTGGTCAGGTGCCCCGCGTCGAGTGGGAACCCAGGTCAGGGGCCCGGCTGCCGGCACGTGGCCCGACCTGTCATGACCT
>BOPN01006810.1:57500-62500 GCA_017312705.2 Penaeus japonicus
CCCTTCACCTCCTCCATCCCCCTCCCTCTCCTCTCTTCCCCTCCTCCATCCCTCTTCCTCTTCCTCCCTTTCACCTCCTCCATCCCCCTCTCTCTCCTCTCTTCCCCTCCCCCCTTTCTCCTCATCCACTCCCCTCCCTCTCCTCTCTTCCCCTCCCCCCTTTCACCTCCTCCATCCCCCCTTTCACCTCCTCCATCCCCCTCTCTCTCCTCTCTTCCTCGCCCCCCTTTCACCTCCTCCATCCCCTCCCTCTCCTCTCTTCCCCTCCTCCTTCCTCTTCCCCTCCCCCCTTTCACCTCCTCCATCCCCTTACCTCTCCTCTTCCCCTCCACACAGGTACGGGATTGAGAGGGGGGGAAGGTGGTGCTGTGAGAGAGAGAGAAAGAGAGAGAGAGAGAGACAGAGAGAGAGAGAGAGAGAGAGAGAGAGAGACACCGAGAGAGAGAGAAACCGAGAGAGAGAGAGAGTCAGAGGTCGAGAGAGCGAGAGAGTCAAAGACCGAGAGAAAGAGGAAGAGAGAGAAAGAGAGAAAGAGCGAGAAAGAGAGAGAGAGAGCGCAAACGCATTGAAAGTTAACTGCATGAATATTCAAAACTGACTTCCACTGCAGACATTGCAGATAATATATCAAACCGATCATGCCAGAAACCCGGTTTTATAATCACACACCAGGTGGTAATAAATCCATCTCTATTTGGTATCAATAGATTTCCCGATGACATTAACAGATAGAATATCCACAAGATCTACACCGACACAAGCAAACACAGAAACAAACACACCACACCACATAGACACTAACAAACACACACCACATAGACACAAACAAATACAACACACAAATACATCTCTTTGACATAAACAAAAACACCACATAGACACAAACAAACACGGCACACATCACCACATAGACACAAACAAACACACACCACATCGACACAAACAAATACAACACATAAACACAAACACATCTCTTTGACATAAATAAACACACCACATAGGTGCAAACAAACACACCACACACTCACCAACAAACATACCTCATCCACACATACAAACACACCTCTTAGACACAAACAAACACACTTCCTAGATACAAACAAACACACCACATAGACACAACAAGCACAAATAACCCCCCACCCACATACACACATACAAACACACTACAGAAGACAAACACACACATACACACAAACAAACACACTACAAAACATACATACACACGCACATACCCCCCCCCACTACCTCATCCACCCACTACACATAAATTGGCACTCTTAGACATACATCCAATCGAGTTATCTAGTCAATGTCAGGCAATAAATTCATCCAAATCAACAATAACGCCCATTCATTCCTTATCACTATTCATTCAATATCAATAATTATTTGCATTTCCTTATTTACTTCCATTTCGCATTTCCATAATCGTTCGTATTTTCATTTTTTTGGCAATTCAGACTTTCGGACAAGTACCCCTCCGTTTTCTATGCAAACCCGAACTCCTTGAAATATCAACAGCCATTAAGTCGGCAGAGGTTTGATTGCAATTTATCAAGAGAATTTATCAGGAGACAGAGCAAAGCATAGAGGAAAAAATATATATTTCATTTTTTCCCTTTTGAATAAATGCTTTTTATTTATTATTCATGTTTTTTTTTTGTTTTTGCTTTTTTGAGCGGGGACTTAATCATTTCGGTGAATGACTTGGGCATTTAGGTCAGTGTTTTCATGTATAGAAGCAAAAGAGAACGAAGAAAAGGATGAAAAAATATAAATATTTTGAACTAAAAATGACGTTGAGAAAAGAGGAAGAGGAAGAGAGAGAGAGAGAGAGAGAGAGAGAGAGAGAGAGAGAGAGAGAGAGAGAGAGAGAGAGAGAGAGAGAGAGAGAGAGAGAGAGAGAGAGAGAGAGAGAGAGAGAGAGAGAGAGAGAGAGAGAGAGAGAGAGAGAGAGAGAGAGAGAGAGAGAGAGAGAGAGAGAGAGAGAGAGAGAGAAAGAGAGAGAGAGAACGAGAGGTTATAATAAAAAAAAAATCAAAAAAATCAAGAAAATCAAGAAAATATAGTAATACAGAAATCAACAACAACAAAATAAAAGAGAAACCGAAAAGAGAGAAACAAGAAAACAAAAAAAACAAAACAAAAACAATTTAACAGAAGAGCTCACAACGGGGGCCAGTGAGGTGTCGGAAGGGTTGGCAGCCCTGAAAGCCCGCTAGTTGCAAAGGCAGCTTCATCTTACAATGCGAGAAGTTAAATAATTTAATGCAACAGTCTTCATCTGACAGCGGAGGAGCGAGGTAGATGATGGGAGAGAAAGGTAGAGAGGTAGGGATGTAGAGAGGTAGATGTATATAAGAAGAGGGGGAGGGGGAAAGGTACGAAGGCAGTGGTAGATAAGTGGACAATGAGAAGTAGAGAAGTAGATGGGATTGAAAGGTAGATGGGAGGTAGATGGTAGGTAGGACGGTAGATAGGTAGAAACGTAGAGAAGTAGATTGATAGAAAAAGAGGTAGGGAAGGGAAGATAAGTAGACACAGGACTGGTAGAAAGGTAGAGAAGTAGAGAAAGAGACTGACAGGTGGATGGATAATAGGTAGAAGAAAAAAATATAGAAGTAGATGGTAGGAGAGGCAAAAGAGATAAGGAAACGGATTATTGTTTGAAGTAGATGATGTGGTTGATTGCAAATGGGGGGAGGGGGTGGGGGGGAGGTAAATAGAGGGGTAGAAATATCCGAAATAAAGATGGAATTGAAGTTGCGAATGGTGATAGACGAGTAGACAAAATCACAAATAGACGGTGCCAATTTGGAGTAAATACTGACGGTAAATGAGTTGACAAATTAAGCAATACACAGAGCGGGACCGGGGTTGAGAATGACAGTATATGAATAAACAAATTCAGCTCTAAAGAAAAAAGAAGAAGGTATGAATGAGAATGAATAATTTCACAGCGCCGGAAATTCCTTACGCTTTGAAGTTATTCAGTCTCCTTCATACCTTTTCTCTTCATTTGTTGCAACGAACTTTCACGATAGACGTTGCAGAACTCGAGTAGATAGTCACGTTAGATGTGAAGGATACACAAATTTAAAGGTAGACGGAGCAGATGGCGTAAAAACGTTTAAGAGTCAACAAAATTTCAACACGTAAACACTAGCAGAGCCGCCATGACAGTTTGGGCATGGCGGGAAACAGGCATAAATATTGTTTACGCTCGGGGCCGTTTGCAGGATTTTGTTTTTTTTTAAATACAGGGAAGGTAGAAAAATATATTATTCCGTGATTCGTATTTTGATTTTAATTATCTAAGTTTGTGAGATTATGTAACACCGTAGACTTTGGAGGAAATGAGTGGGAGTGGACGAGAATGTTTTAGGTTTAGATAATTTCTCAGACGAAAAGTCGAAGGGTATGAAAGGAAAAAAAAAAAAAAAGATATATGAAGAAGTTTATTTCTAAAATAATTAATTTTACTTTTTTTGTTTTCTTATTTTTTTCTTTTTCTTTCTTGTTACTCCCTTTTCTTTTTTTTTGTTTTACTGCTTATTTTTCTCCTTCTCCTTATTTTCTTCTTCTCCATCCTCTTTCTTTTTATCTTTTTCTTCTTTTTTTTCACTCTTTCCATTCACTTCCACTTTCTCTTTTCTCGGGGAGTAAGAAGAGGGGGAGAGGGGAAAGGGGGGGGGGTCAAGGTTTACGGTTCGATGACAAGGATTGAAGGATGAGGAGGCGGTTGGGGGGGGGGGGAGTGTTTAAGAACAGACATGTACAAACACTTGGGTAAAAAATTGCAGATGGATATAAACAGGAAATGCACACACACACACACACACACACACACATGTAAACAACAGAATCGATAGAGACTAATAGGTAAATAAGATATACATGTAAAGAACCAGACTTACTCACACACACACGCATACGCACACAGGCACACACACACACACACACACACACAAACACAACTTTGTAAACCACAAAGACAGCACAACATATTTACAAACATAACATAAACACTGATACAGCATTACACAAGTACAGCAAAATATGTGCATATATATATATTATATATATATATATATATATATATATATATATATATATATATATATATATATGTATATATATAAATATAAATATATATATATATATATATATATATATATATATATATATAAATATATATATATATATATATATATATATATATATATATATATATATATATATTTATATATATATATATAAACATATACATAAGCACACACACACAAAGACACAGACACAGCACTACACGCACAAAGCACAACACACAGAAACGCGCATATGCACACGCACACACACACACACAGCATTTAAAACCAAGCACACAGCATAACAAACACACACCCACAGAAACAAACACATTACAAACCAAACACAAATACACTCACACACACACACTTAGAAAACACACACAACATTACAACCCACGCAACACAGAACAACACTCCCGTACACACAAACGCACACGGATTCTCACGCAAAACCCTATGAAGATTCAAATCGCTCGAAAAAAAACATAATTATATATTATCAAGTGATAATCTAGTCAACATGAATACAATTGCATGCAATGATCGGACTAAAAGGTTTGTGAGGAGACGGTTTGGGTAGAAGGGGAATTGGGGTCTGGGGAGGGGAAGGAGAGGTGGGGGGGGGGGGTCTGGGGAGAGGAAGGAGGGGGGTTGGCACCTTCATTGGCCCGTTTGGTATGGCACTGAGGGAGGGGGAAGGGGTGTGGGGAAGGGGGGAAGGGGGGAAGGGGGGTAGGAGAGAAGGGGATGTTTGTTTCTCTCTCTGTCGCTCGCTCTCAGTTTGTCTCTCTCTCTCTCTCTCTCTCTTCTCCTCCTGCTTTTCTTTCTTGAGTTTCTTTGTCTCCCTTTCATTCACTCCCCTCTCCTTTCTCTTACTCCATTAGCCTGTCTGCCACTCTCTTCTTTCTA
>BOPN01006811.1:0-2500 GCA_017312705.2 Penaeus japonicus
TTTCCCCATTTCACCCCTACTCGCCTTCTCTCTCTTTCTCCCTCCTTCTCTCTCTCTCTCTCCTTCCCTCCCATCCTCCTCTCTCTCTATCTCTCTCTCTTTCTGCCCTCCGAATGATTCAACCAAGCGCCCCCCCCCTCCCCCCTCCCCCCTCTTCCAGCAAAACCAATACGCTAACCAATACCATACCTGAAGCTTCCCCCACAAGTTACACCCAAACGAAGCTGCACCAAAGGACAGAATAATAACAGGAAAAATAAGCAACTCGCGCCTATCCCCGCCACTGGGGGATGGGGGTGGGGTGGGGGGGGGGAGACACAGCACAGCAGCAGGTGCAACGAGTCTCCGCCACACACTCCCTACTATACCCCCCTTACCCCCCTCCCCCGCCCTAGCCTCTAGCCCCCCCTCCCCCCCACACACCCTTCCCTTTGCTCTAATAGTCGCCAACAACAATGCAGAAAGAGCAAAAGCCACTCAGGAAACTAGCGAGCAGAAACAATCTTGCCAAGATGTCGGCGTAGACGGTTATGTCATTGTCATATCACGTAAACCGAACGAAGAAAAAAGAAAAGAGAAAAAAGGAATGAAAAAAAGAGAAGAAAAGAAAAAAGAATAAGGGTAAGAAACTAAACTTGAAGAGATTCGTTCGTCCTAAAACAAATGAAACGAGTGAAGAGGATATAAAAAAAAAAAAACAAGAAAAAAAAACAAGAAAAAAAAGGGACTGAATGTTCCAATAAGCCAGGCAATGCATCTAGATTAGAATCACTACGAGCATAATAATTTAATCGTAACTTACAGCACTCGGAGCTGAATAATCAAATCGGTTTCTGCTTTGCTCTCTCTTGCGGAGCGCACGCAGAGCCGTTACGGAGGGGCTGGGTGGGTGGGTGGATGATATGGTGGGTGGTATGGTGGGTGGATGATATGGTGATGGGTGGGTTGGTGGTGGTAAGGGTGGATGTGTGGTGGTGAGGGTGGGTGGATGATATGGTGGGTGGATGGGTGGTGGTAGGGGTGGGTGGATGATATGGTGGGTGGGTTGGTGGTGATAGGGGATGAGTGGGTGATAAGGGGGTGTTAGGGTGGGTGAATGAGTGATAAGGTGGATGGATGGGTGGATGAGTGCTAGGGTGGGTGGGTAATAAGGTGAGATGGTTGGCGGTGGTACGCATGAGTGGGTGATAGAGTGGGTTAATGGGTGTTTGGATAAGGGGACGAGGCAGATGTATGGGTGTTAAGACGGATGAACGGTTGATAAGGTGGGTGGATAGGTATCAGGGGGGTTGAATGGATGTTAGAGTGGAGGGGGGGGGGTAGTGATGGTAGGGTTAGATGCGTGATAAGGGGCAGGGAGGTCGGATGAGTTGATGAATGGTAGGGTAGTCTTGGTAAAATGGTTCGGCTGGTGGTTAGGTGGAATGGTGGATTGGAAGACTAGCGATGTGGTAAGATGAATGGGTAGTAAGTAGTAACATATATAACGTAAGTGTATATGTGCAGCTATAAACAATTAATCAATAAACTTGATAAAGTGTATTGTAATGTATAGCAATATAAAAAATATACAAGTACCATTCAGTGTTAAGAAAAAAAATCAATGAATAGGATTCAGCAGTAAAATAATTCCAATTCTTTTCTTTCTACGATTTAAAAATTTATATCATTTGCCTTCTTCCTTCGAGAGACAGAGAGCATAAAGGAAGCATAGAAGGCGCAGAGGAAACCCAAAACCACAACATAATTAAATTGTCCCCGCACATGACAACAGCCCAACTGCATAATAAAGCTGTTATGACAGGCCCGCTAATGGGTAAATTTAATCAAATCTACAAACACGAATATAATTCACATATCTGTTTTTTTTTTCTTTTTTTTTCTTTTTTTTTTTTTTTCTTCGAATTCTACGTTTGGTTATGTCTCTTGTTATGTGCTTCCTTGGCTCATTTTGGGTCATGTTAGCTTTTCTCCTCTTTCTTTCCTTCTTTCCCCCTTCTTTTGATTTTCTGTCTTTCATTCTCTTTCCTTCTTCCCCTTTCATCTTTTCATCTTCCTCTCCCTCTCCCCCTTTTTCAAATACTCTTTCTGACCCTCTCTTTCATTTTTTCCCTCTTTTCTATCTCTCTGTACCCTCCCACACCCCACCCATTCCCCCCCTTCCTCCCTCTCCCACCCCAATTTCTTTCCCTCTCTCTCCCTCTTTCCCCTTCTGCCCTCTTCCATCATGAGCCTCTTGCATTGTCCGATAACATGCAATCGACGGTTTAGGCAGACAGTGAGATTATTTTCATAACAGATGGCGAGCTTTGTTTATTACGTCATCCCTTCACTCCGGGATAGTTGTCACGGTAACTCTCGCCTCGTGGATGTCTGGTCGTCACGCGAAGCTGTCGTAGTGGATGTTAATAAATTAGTGAATTATGTAACGGCGTAAATAAAAGGAAGGGGAGTGGACCTCTTACGTGCACCTGTGCGTTATATGAACACACACACGTTA
>BOPN01006811.1:27500-30000 GCA_017312705.2 Penaeus japonicus
AGCCAAATCTAATTAGAAAAGAGTAATTAAGATCTGCGTTGAGGTAGACAGGTCTCAAAATTAATGATGGTCGGAGTTTTTTCATCACACAAGATAAAATCCATTCGGCTTTTGAATAATACATTTTTATTTCCTAAAAAAATCACCCCCAGTTTTCCAAATTATTAAGAAGCAATGATTACCTTTTTATTGTTGTTGCTATTATAAGAATAGTTATTATCATTATCAATCTATTCATGATCATCCTCGTATTCATCATCTATAATAATGTTGATATCAATATCATTGTAATTATTGATATCAAAAATATTTTCATTGTTATCATTATTACTTTTTGTATTAGCATTAGTATTACCATTATCATTATGATAATCATTGTGATCAATATTGATATTAGCTTTATTATTACTGCTCTCATCGTTATCATTATCATTATTATCATTGTCATTATCATTATTATCTTATCACTATTACTATTATTACTATTATCATAATTGTCATAATAAATATTATCATTATCATCATCTTTTTAATTTGTTATAATAATAATAATTATTATTATTATTATTATTATTATTATCATTATTATTATTATCATTATTATTATTATTGTTATTGTTATTATTATTATTATTATTATTATTATTATTATTATTATTATTATTGTTGTTATTGTTATTATTATTATTATTATTATTATTATTATTATTATTATTATTATTATCATTATTATTATTATTATCATTATTAAAATTATTAATATTATCATTGTAATGAGCAACCATGAATTTGATATCATTATCAATATAAACATAATTTTTTATAGCTGCTATCATTATTATCATTAATATCATTATCCTCATCATTGTTATTATTATCATTGCTATTGTCATAACTATTATCACTATCATTGTTATTGTTACTATTATCATCACTATCATTGTTATTGTCATTATCATGATTATCATTATCATCATCATATATTTTATTATTACCATCGTTATCATGATTTTTATTATCATCATCTTTATCATTATCGTCTTTATTAAAGATACTATAATCTTTGTTATTGTTGTTATTATTATTATCGCTATCATCATTATCATTGTCATTATCATTTTTATCCTTATCATAATCAATATTATCATTATCTTCTTATTATTATCACAATCATTATCTTTGTATTTATCGTTATCATTATCAGTATGATAATTATCAAATTTGCCGTCGCTATTGATATTATCATCATCATTGATAATATCATATCATCATTATCATTTGATATTAGTGTCATCATTAGTTTATTATCATTATCATTATTGTTATTGTCATGATCATCATTACTAGTATCATCATTATTATTTTTTTTTCTAGTTATTGCTATTATCATTACCATTGCTGATATTGTGATTATCACTATCATCATTGATATTATTTTCATTATTAGTAGTCATCAACATCAACATTATCATTACATTAGTTTCATTACTATTATTGTTATTATCATTATATCATTGTCATTTTCATCAGTACTAACATCCTTATCATTATGATCATTATTATGATTATTATTATCGTCATAGATATTTAATACCATTATCATTATTATCATAACTTCTACTACTTCTATTACTACTACTGTTATTGTTGTCATTACTATTATCATTTTTCTGTTGTTGTTATAGCTATGATGATGGTGATAGTAATGATGATCATCATTATCATTACCACAACCCTTGCTTATAAACATCGTTATCATTTTCATTATCCTTGTCAGTATCATAAATATTCTCATATCATTTCTAGAAGAAAGGTATGCATGAGACTGAATATAATAAGAACGCTTATTAAGATATTGTCTCATTTATACCTTTTCTTTTCCATTTTTCGCAAAAAAAAAAAAAAAAAAAAAAAAAAAAATCTTCTCATATCATCATTAAAATACCAGGTATCAGTTCCCAATTAGAATTACTTAACGAATTGCTAGATATTTTCAAAAAGTAAATGGATTGTGCTTTATCCATAAAGAAGATTAAGTATTTCTCTAAGATTACATCCCTAACATCTAATTCCTCACGAAAGAAAGAAAGAAAGAAAGAAAGAAAAAGATAAACTGTTCAGGTAAAGATAATCCATCTCATCATCAATTATTATAAGTCGAGAGATATAATTTGATATGTTGTAGCATTTCATTACCATTTCTGAAATACAGCTAAAACTACTCTAAAATTTGAACGCGAGTTTGTGTAAGCTCGGTTGAATGAGTTGGCAGAGTCAGTGGAGAATCATTGTATCTTTGTTTCTTCCTTGGGGGGGGGGGGGGGGGGGGGGGGGGGGGATCTCCCATGTAGTTTTTTTTCTGTTGCTCAGGTCTGGGACTATTTTTTTTTTTTTTACTAGATATCTTTTTAAATCTCCCTTTTCACGGCGTTTCTTCCTTTCTGTCTGCTCGTCTGTCTGTCTGTCTGCCTGTCTGTCTACTTGTCTGTCTGTATGTCTG
>BOPN01006811.1:40000-47500 GCA_017312705.2 Penaeus japonicus
CTCTCTCTCTCTCTCTCTCTCTCTCTCTCTCTCTCTCTCTCTCTCTCTCTCTCTCTCTCTCTCTCTCTCTCTCTCTCTCTCTACCTTTTCCCACTTTCCTCCCTTTCCACTCACTCTTTCTGGAAGAGACAACTGTTCGAGCTAAAAGTTAGAGACAGCTTGGGTGTATAGATGTGTACTTAGCATGGGTGTTTGTTTCTATGTATATGCATTAATTCTTGCTTACACACACACACACACACACACACACACATCTCCGTCTCTCTCTCTCTCTCTCTCTCTCTCTCTCTCTCTCTCTCTCTCTCTCTCTCTCTCTCTCTCTCTCTCTCTCTCTTTCTCTCTCTCTCTCTCTCTGTCTCTCTCTCTCTCCATTCCTAGACTTACCTCCTGTACCCTATATGACCTTCCCTCCTCCTTCTCTCCTATCCCCTTTTCCCCCTTCCTCCCTTCATTACCCCACCCTCCCCACCTTTCCCTCCCTTCCTCTGCCCTCCCCTCCATCCCTCCCTCCCACCCTCACCCCTTCACCCTCTTCCTTACCCCCTCCCTCCCTCCTCCCCCCTCCCCTCCCCCCTCACCCCCACCCCCCAGCAGAGGAAGTAGAACAACAGGGGCGTCCATCTTAAGAAATTAGGATAATCCCTTCTCCAACAAGATGTTTGCGATTAATTTGGTCTGTCGTAAATAACGCCAGATGATTATCATTAGCCTTAATAACCAATTAAGTTAGCTTCATCTTTGTTTACTTATTAGTCGGATATGCACGGGAGGGTGGGATACAAATTTAGGTCTTTATTCGCTACACTTAATTGGTCTGGACGAGAACAAAGTCATGTCGTGCTGTGTGATTTCCTGTAAAGAAAGAGGGAGAGGGGCCGGGGAGGGATAGAAGGAGAGAGAGAGAGAGAGAGAGAGAGAGAGAGAGAGAGAGAGAGAGAGAGAGAGAGAGAGAGAGAGAGAGAGAGAGAGAGAGAGAGAGAGAGAGAGAGAGAGAGAGAGAGAGAGAGGGAGGGAGAGAGGGAGAGAGATAAAGAGAGAGAGATGAAAGTAGATGGAAGTATAAAAAAGGAACACAGTAATGGGAAATGGAAAACAAAATTGAAATGACAATGACGCTAATGATAATAATAATGATAATAATGATGATAATAATAATGATAATAATGATGATAATAATAATGATAATAATGATGATAATGATACTGATAATAATGATGATAATAATAATGATAATAATGACGATAATAATAATGATAATAATGATGATAAGGATGATAGGAATAACAATGATAATAACCCTCATGATAGAAATAACTATGATAATTTAAAAAAAAACTATGATCAAGTTAATGGTTATAAAAATGAAATAATCACAAAGATGATAACACTAACAACAATAATGACAATAACAACATCAACATAAAAAAACAAATGAACAATAAGAAAGTGTTGAATACGACACTGGCTTCTTATTGGCACCTGTTTGTATGTCTTTGTTGTTTTTCAGGCTGCACTTGCAAGGCTTTTTCTTTATCAGTTTCTTGGGAAGTGACTGATATATGACTTTGTTTTTTCGCTCTCTGGTTCTCTCTTTTCTTTTCTTTCTCTTCCTTTCTTCTGTCTCTGCCTTGTGTCTGTCTGTATATCTGTCTGTCTGTCTGTCCCTTTCTCTCTTTTTTTCTCTCTTTCTCTTATCTTTTTTCTCTCTCTTTCTCTTTCTCTCTCATTATCTATCCATCTATTTATATCCATCTATCTATCCATCTGCTATCGATCTGTCCGTCTGTCTGTCTATCTCTCGTCATCTTCATTATGATCATTACTATTATCATTATCACTATTATTACTATTATCGTTACCATTATTACTATTATCACCATATCTCTGTAACCATTTCTTCCTCCTAATAGCTATGATTGTTCATTATATTTCTCTCTCTATATCTATCTATCTATCTATTTATTTCTCTCTTTCTCTCTCTCTATCTTCTCTTCTCTCACTCTCTCTTTATCTATCTATCTCACTCTCTTATTTTCTCTCTCTTTCGTTTCCATATTCATTTACCTATCGTTGTATCTATCTTTCTCTCCATCTGCCCATCTATTTGTCTGTCATTCCTATTTTCCTGTTCTTATTTGTTAATGGATTAATCACAACAAATGGAATGAACGGCTTTATTCTCATGATTATTTCTTAAACGAAAAGGAAATGTCTCATGATCACCTATTAAATACAGGAGAGGGATGGTAACTATTAATCACGCTTTTAATTGCTTTTCTAATCTGAGAGTACATACTAAGTAAGGTTATATCATGAAGGCGATCACGCAGCTAAGCCTGCACCGGAAGTATATCGTTAGTGCTCACGATTTCACACACACACTCGCACACGCGATATGTTTAGATAGCTACTGCATTAACATACATATAAACATACAAACATATACGTACATGCATACACATACACACACACACACACACATACACACATACACACACACACTATATATATATACATATATATATATATATATATATATATATATATATATATATATATATATATATATATATATATATATATATATATATGTATATATATACATATATATACATACATATATATATATATATATATATATATATATATATATATATATATATATATATATATACATATATATATATATATATATATATATATATATATATATATATATATATATATATATATATATATATATGTATATATATATATATATGTATGTATATATATATGTATATATATTATATATATATATATATATATATATATATATATATATATATATATATATATATAATAGAGAGAAAGATAGAGATTTATAGGTGTGTATGCGTGTAAAATTATATCATCAACATCAACGACACCATCACTAATAATAGTTACATGAAACACAATCTCAATGAAAACGAGGTAATACCAAGAGAGCGGATGTATAAATAAAATGTTAATAAAAAAAAATGATAATAATAAATATATAAGTAAATAGAAAATAAAATAAGTAAGTAGAAAAAAATAATGAAATGAAAATGAATAAATAAAAACAAACAAAGAAATAGGAAAATAAATGAATGAAGAACCCAATAAAAAAAGAAAAAAAAAAAACATTAAAAAAAAAAAATCCTTATTCAGAACATAGAAACCTGGCAAATGCAGACATCAACAGCGCAACATAAACAGACGTTCCTGCACAATAGCACAGAGACTAAACTGCCGTGTGTTTGCCTCTAGAGCGATGCTATTGTTAAACGGCATAATGTTGAATTGATGTTTGCCATGGGAACTATAAAAGAAATTAAACTAATAAAAAAAAGGAAAAAAGTCCAGCAATAAATTTGCGTCGGATATAACACGATTTATTGGTAATTTCATTCAACTGTAACACAAAATCACGGAGGAAAAAAAATATATATATATAAAGAAAAACGTGCATTCCATATGGTGTGTCTGTGGAAATGTCAAATTAATGGAATGAAAGTGAATAACCGAAAACAAAATATTAATCAACTCACATCCATATATGTTATATTAGTTTATGAAATATATAATTTATTCGGAATGAAAAAATCAAATAATCGTTTATTGGCAGGTAATTATTTAGAATTATCTGTGCCATCATCATTAATTTTACAATAGCTGTCACTATTATTAAATTTATCATTACAATTATCACCGGAATTACATATACATATACATACATACATACATACATACATACATATATATATATATATATATATATATATATATATATATATATATATATATATATATATATATATATATATATAATTTATATATATATATATATATATATATATATATATATATATATATATATATATACATATATATATGTAACATATATATATATATGTATATATATATATATATATATATATATATATATATATATATATATATATATATATATATATATGTATATATATATATATATATATATATATATATATATATATATATATATATATATATATATATATATATATATATATATATATATATATATATATATATATATATATATATGAGTGTAGGTATCATCATTTAATTTTCTCTCTCTCTCGTTCGTTCGTTCTCTCGTAACCTTTCCTAAAGAGGAAAAAAATCCAAAAGCCGCGCCATTTATCTCAAACAAATGCAGCGCAAATGTTCCAGTTCAACGGCATCAGTAGATTTATTGGAAGTTACATTATTTTTCCTCCTGTATCCCCTCCTCTTACATCCCATTCTCAATACATTTCAAAAGCCCTCCCCCCGAAAAAAAAAAAAAAAAAAAAATTATATGAATATGTTATCCCCGAGGCACCTTAAAAGCAAAAAAAAAAAAAAAAAAAAAAAAAAAGATAATAATAACAACCACCATAAACAAAGCAAAGCCCCCCTCGCCCCCCCTCCCCCCCGAAAGAAATCTTTTGCTTAGGCTGTGCAACGAGATGACATCATGTAAATTGGCGGTGAGCTGTTTTACGACTGGGTCTCCTAGCGTCGAAAGGGAAAATTGCTACGTAAACCTAAACATGGGCCTCCTCTAGTTAGAATCAGGGGAGGGAAAAGGGGGGGGGGGAGGCTGGGAGAAGAGGAAGAGAGAAGGGGAAGAATGTGAGGGGGGGGGGGGGGGGGGGGAGTGAAGGGGAAGGAGAGAATGTGGGGGAGAGAGAAAGGGAAAGGAGAGAGAATGTGGGGAAGAAGGGGGGAAAGGAGATAATAGGGGGGGGGAGAGAAGGGGAAAGGAGAGAATGTGGGAGGGGGAGGGGGAGAGAGAGAGAATGGGAAAAGAGAGAATTTGGGGGGAGAAGAGAGAGAGGGTAAGAGGGAAAGAGGGAGACAATAGAAGGAACGGAGGAGATGAAAAAAGCGGAGAAGGAAGGTGGAGGGAGGAAGGGATGAAAAACGAATAGGAGAGATGACGAAAAGTGGGATCTGAGAGGAAGAGACTGGAGGAAGATGCAAGAATAATGGGTATTAGCACGAGGGGAAAAGGAAAGAGGTACAAGGAGAGAAGGGTATAGGCATGAGGTAGAGAGGGGACGGACTAAAAGGAATGTAAAAAGAGAGACAGAGAGGGGAGGGGATTAACAGGGAAAGTAAAAGAGACAAGGGGATAGAGAGAGGGAGCGTAAAAGGGACAAGGGGATAGAGAGAGGGAGCGTAAAGGGGACAAGGGGATAGAGAGAGGGAGCGTAAAAGGGACAAGGGGATAGAGAGAGGGAGCGTAAAGGGGACAAGGGGATAGAGAGAGAGATGGGAAAGTGCTAAAAGGGAGATTTAGGAGCAGGGGTATAAGAATAGAGGGGAAAGATATTAGGACGACCATACTGTTAGGAAAGGGTATAAGGCAGAAGGAGGAGGGGAGAATAGTCAAGATAAGGAAAGATAAAGAAAAGGTGTAAGCGGGAAAGCAAGAAAGAGGACTAAAAGAGAGAGAGAATGAAAGGGAGTTAAAAAAGAGAGGGAAAAGGGAGGAAGGAGAGAGGAGAAAAGGGCATGGCAGATAAAGGAGGAGGGAAGATGAAAAGAAGGAAGGGGAATATGATAGAGAAAGAGAGAAAGAGAGAGAGATAGATAGATAGATAGAGAGAGAGAGAGAGAGGGAAGAGAGACAGAGACAGAGACACAGAGAGCGAGAGAGACAGAGAAAGAGAGCTAAGAAGGAAGGAGGAAAAGGGAGGTAAGGGGGATAAAGAAGAGGTACGGGCGGGTTGGGGGTGAGGCAAAAAGGGTAAAGGAGCAGGAACGCAATAGGCAAAGGGGGGAGGGAGGGGGGAGGGAGGGAGAGGAGGCAGCAAAGGAGGGAGGGGGTGCAGATTTATCGGCGGTTCCTAAACGAATTACTTGTCGTCAATCAAAGACAATGACTAAATAGTGACCTGCGCTTCCGGCCAGCGTACATTCGGAGCGGCACTTTAGGAGTTTTATCGCTTGTTTCTGACAAATTCCGGGTCGTCAATCAAAGGCAAATCGGTCTAACCAGATCGAGCGAGACTGAAAGGGTCCCGGCTCGAAAGTACGCGAGCGAAATGTTCCGTTTTATTTTTTTTTCCTTCTTTTTTTTCGTTTTTTTTTTCTATTTCTCCCCCCCCCCCCCATCGATTTGAGTTGTGAGGACTTCCATTTTCCTTTTTTGTTGCTCGATATAAGTTCTGATTTCCAGTCAATCATAGATAAACCCATCGGCAAGATCGAGAGTTGAAAAATACGAGAGAAAATCAACTCCGGTGTTTTCGATTTCGATATAAAAAAAAAATAATGAAATGATATTCGCTAGTGGAAGCAGCAACTGCCTTCATTCACTCCGCTGACTTTTTGCTGTTACGAATATCGAAGCCGCTCCCTATAATGAAAAAGGCGGAAACCACATAAAACCCAAAACGCAAATATTGGCTGCGAAATTATTTAACATTCAAGAACCCAATATTCCGTTTTTTGTCATAGTGACGAAATCCCTCTGATCTCTCATTAAGTTTCGTCATATTTTTTTTCCTAGCGATCATTGAATCTTGAATTATCTCAATCAAAATCAAATATGATAATATAAGACCTATTTTCTTTTTTTTAGCATCTACAAAAAATAAAAAATCCTTATTCGAAATACTTTGAAACCCAGAACTAGACACAAGAAACAAAAACAAATGAAATCCCGTAAATAATAGCACTAGAAAAAATAATAACCTTCCCTCTGCCCCCCACCCTCACCCCTTTAGAAGAAAAACCCAAAAACGAATAGATAAATAAGAACTGAGAAACAGGTCAATAAATCTATTCGCCACAGGAGGACAACACACGACCTCGGCAAGACAAAGAGAGAGAAAGAAAATGGCACACACACACACACACACACACACACACACACACACACACACACACACACACACACACACACACACACACACACACACACAAGCACTTGGTCCGAACTACGACCCGAATCGTAAACCACTTCAGTGAGGGCTTCAGAACCAGAAGTCAGTACGAAAACAACGATAAATGGCCACTTAAGAATACACGCACATGCGACTCTCGACTCATAGTCCCAAAAAGAAGCAAAAAAAAGAAAAAAAAAAAAACAAAAAAAACCCGAAGAATAGACGAAAAAAAAAGGGGGAGAACAAAACGCAAAGTGCAATTTATTTTAGCATTCCTCTTTAACAAGCCCTGACGTCGAGCATGATGTACTGAGGTCGATTTGGAACACGCAAGTGGGGAGTCATTAACCCCCTTCCCCCCTCCCCCCTCTTCCCAAAATGTACGAGAGAACGAAAAAAAGAGAGAGAGAGAGAGAGAGAGAGAGGAAAATAACAGAAACAGAAAATGATTGAGGGTGACAGAAAAGGAGAGGAGGAGAGGGAAAGAAGTAAGTAGTTAGAATGATGAAACAGACTGAAAAATAGATATTTAGGTAAGATTACATATGCAGAGGCAAAGGGAAAGAGAGAA
>BOPN01006811.1:55000-65000 GCA_017312705.2 Penaeus japonicus
TTCATCCTTCTCTTACCCCTCTTTTCGCTCTCTCTTATCCCTCTTTTCGCCCCTCTCTTACCCTTCTTTTCGGCCTCATTTACCTCTCTTTTTCATTCCCATTCAACCTTACCCTACTTCCCCATCCCTCCCTTACCCGTCCTTCCACACCTCATTTTCAAACCCCCACCCTCTCTTTAACCCCTTCCCTCTCCCCTCTCTTTACTCCCCCCCTCTCTTTTCACCCCTACCCTCTCTTTAACCCCCCTCGTTCTACCCATTCTTTACCCCCTCTTTTCACCTCTACCCTCTCTTTAACCCCCCTCCCTCTCCCCTCTCTTTACCCCCCTCTTTCCACCCCCACCCTCTCTTTAACCCCCCTCCCTCTCCCCTCTCTTTTCACCCCTACCCTCTCTTTAACCCCCCTCCCTCTCCCCTCTCTTTACTCCCCCCTCTTTTTCACCCCCACCCTCCTCTTTAACCCCCTCCCTCTCCCCTCTCTTTCTCCCCCCCCCTCTTTTCACCCCCCACCCGCCTTTCTCCTCCTTCTCTCACCTCTCATTACTCCCCCACCCTCTTTTCACCCCCACCCTCTCTTTAACCCCCTCCCTCTCCCTTCTCTTTTCACCCCCACCCTCTCTTTAACCCCCCCTCCCTCTCCCCTCTCTTTACTCCCCCCCCTCTTTTCACCCCCACCCTCTCTTTAACCCCCCTCCCTCTCCCCTCTCTTTACTCCCCCCCCCCCTCTTTTCACCCCCACCCGCCTTTCTCCCTCCTTCTCTCACCTCTCATTACTCCCCCACCCTCTTTTCACCCCCACCCTCTCTTTAACCCCCCTCCCTCTCCCCTCTCTTTACTCCCCCCCTCTTTTCACCCCACCCTCTCTTTACACCCCCCTCTTTACCCCCGCCTTTCTCCCTCCTTCTCTCACCTCCCGAAACAATGCAACATGGCTCTCAGCGTATAAAGTAGGAGCTGATCCACCCATCTCACTGTCTCTATTACCATAGAACTATGTGTTCCATGTCTCACTCATCAGCAAAACAGTTGGGAAATGGAGATAGAGTGTGGTAGGGGAAAAAAACAGAAAGATCAAAAAGGAGGATAAGGAGGATGAGTGAGAAGAGCAGTGGGAGAAATAAAGAGTTCAAGCCTAGTGAAAATATGAGCCAGAAGCAAGAAGTGAGAGATAAACGATATCTGTGAAAGGTTGCCGTCTGTATCTCTCTCTCTCTCTCTCTATGTGTTTTCCTCTCTCTCTCTCTCTCTCTCTCTCTGTATCTCTCTCTTTTCTATCTCTATATCTATATATCTATATATATCTCTATATTCTCTCTCACCTCTGCTTGTGTGTGTGTGTGTGTGTGTGTGTGTAACAGTATTATATTGTGTGTGTTTATGTAACGTGTCCCCACAGTTCAACTGCCTCATCAGCCATCTCTCTCATTTTATCCGTCTCTCTCTCTCTCTTTACATATACACAGCAGACATTTTTTCTCTATAAACCAATCGGTACTCAACCACTTCTAATTTCACAATTACTTTGGCATGAGTTCTCAAGAGATGATATCATCCAGTTAGGGTGAGTCCGGCATTTTCCTTTCGATACAATCATATCTCTCTTCTTCTCTTTCCCACATCCTCAGTGTAATCCCTTTGAATTGTCTGTTAGTTGAGTATCCTCAATATTGATGTAATCTCTGCCACTACTTGCCGTTTTTTCAAAGTCTAAATTCAAACTATGTGTGTATATTTCTTTACTTTTTCCTTCATTAAGCACATTACCCATTGCAATATAGGTGCGTTTAGATTTTTTTTTATATTTTGTCAATTTTCTAGTTATAATGCCATTATGACGGGCGGATCTTTGTCCCTATCTTGTTTGCCTTTAGTTGTGCGTTCTATGGTTCAGGTTCATCAATTTGTGTTTTATTATACGGTTTCCTTCTCAGTTTTACTTCACTTGTTATTATCGATTTTCAGGTTCTTCTTGATTCTCTCCATATCTTTTGGTATTTATCATCCGTCTATCTCTATATATCTTGTTTGTTTTAGATTCCCTTTGCTTGTCTCTCTTTTCTCCTCTCAGCATATATCTTTGTTATTCTCTCTGTCTGTAACATTATATCAGTTATTTACACTCTCTCTCAATATCCATATCAGATGGATTGTACATTAGAACCTATAAGGTAAATTTTCAGCATTGGAGGGTTACTGTCAAGAAAACAGACAATCCTTTATATACATTTTTTTTTGTTATGTTTTCTTCTTATTCTCGTGGGCTGGTGGTACACATACACATAATATATATATATATATATATATATATATATATATATATATATATATATATACATACTGACTATCATGGTGTTCACAGTATATCTTTTGTCTCACCCCCTTTACTACCCCACCCACCCCACATGCCTTAGGTTGGCATATAGTCATGCGTCCATAATAATTACCGTGTTTGATTTGAACAGTTGCGTGGCTGAACATTCGTTCTCTCTCTCTCCTCTCTCTCTCTCTCTCTCTATCTCAGACCACGTCATGGGATCCACTTTGAGGCCTCTCTTCCTGTGTGCGTCAGGCCTCAGGAGCCTCACTTCATTCAAAGCATTGCTAATCCCTATTTCTTCATCATTTTTGGGACGGGTTCTCTCTCTCTCTCTCCACATCTTGGCTCCTGTGTCTACTACTCCTTTCCTCCTCCTCTCTCCCTCTCTCTCTCTCTCTCCCTCTCTCTCTCTCTCTCTCCCTCTCTCTCTCTCTACTGCGCCTCTCTCCTCTCTCTCTCCTCTCTCCTCTCTGTCTCCTGTTGGCGGGTTCATCCTATCTCCAGCCTTTGTTCGTTCCTAACATGTCCTCTCTATAACCTCCTCCTCCTTCAACTTTTCTTTGTTTTCTCCCTGCCACTCTGCACTCCTGTAACTCTAGCTGCATCAAATGTTCCACTTAAAACATATATCTTAGGTCCTATCTCTCAATGTTACTTTCCAGGTCTCTTCATCTCCATCTCCTCTCTTTTCTTGTTTTTTCTCTATCTCTTTACTCTCTTTTATTTTCATTGGTCTCTTTCATCCTCTCTCTCTTTCTTTATTTTTTCCATATCTCCTTCTCTACTATTTCTTTTTCATCTCTCTGCTCTCCTCTATTCATCTCTCTCATCTTGTTTTCCATGTCTCATTCTATCTTCCTGCTTGTCTCCTCTCTCCTCTCTCTTTCTCTATCTCTTTTCTTCTAAAATATCTTCTCCTCTTCCTTTAACTGCAGCTCTACATAAAGTGCTTTAATGTCTTTACTATATAACATCATATAAGTAGCATAGAGATATAGTATAAATCATTAAACATTAGAACACTATCTTAGGAAATGAGAGAGAGGTTGTGGAAGTTTCAAGTCATCACAGGTAGTAAGGGATCTGAAGGAGAGGAGATCAGGAGGCAGTTCAGGTGTGGAGGAGACTGATAGGATATCATGCAGTGAGGAAAGCCCACTGGTTAATAAGGAGTGCAGGTGTTAAAGATAATCATGATGAGACCCAGACATCAGCGATGTAATGAAAAAAGAAAAAAATTGAAATCTAGAGTTGTGGGGAAAAGAAGACAAAATATGAATATAGGAAAGAGGGTGGGTTGATGAAATCAGGTGAATATGAAATCAAAAATGGAAAGCAAAAAGTAGTAATTGAAACAGAGGCTTACATTCTATAAAGATGATCATGGCATAGTTCACCCAATAATTGGGTTTGTTTGTTTTTTTCCATTTCTTTGTCTCCTCAAGTCTCTATATTACTCTCACTCTCATGATTCAGTTTTATTTCAGTTATTTGCAATTTTCTTATCCCTCTCTATCTTGTTGTTTTTTGCTGAAAGTCCATGAGAGAAGAGAAAAAAGAAATAATCCGTAAAAAGAAACCCCGATAAAAGTTAAAATGGAAGGATGGAAAATAAAATAAGGAGAAGGGTGAAGAGAGAAGAAGAGGAGGAGGAGGGAAGGCAGGCGAAAGGAAAGAAGGAAGAAGGACAAAGAGAGAGAAAAAGGGAAAAACATGAAGGAAGAAAAAAGAAGGGAGAAAGGAGTGAGAATAGATACAAAAGTTGAATAAGAAGAAAGCAAAGAGGAAGAAGTCGAGAAAAAGGAGTGAGTGAAGAAGAAAAAAGAAGAGTAAAGGTGAAAAAGGAGAGAATGAAAGTAAGAGTGAGGAAAATCAGATGAGGAAAAAGGAGGAAGTGAAAGAAAGAGAGAGTAAGATGAAGAAAAAGTTTAAACCTAATAAGAGACAACACGTTTCAAAATATACATTCTCTATGGAAACATATCTGTTATATCAAAGACCCATGAGTCTGGAGGTCTTTCAGAAGAACAAGAGGGGAGAGATGATTAAAATCTAGAAGGAGAGGGGAGAAATATGAAATTAAAGGGAAGGAGGAAGAGAGGGAAGAGAGAAGGAAAAAATTGATTCTATAGAGGAGAGAGAGACAAAGAGAAGGTGACAAAAAAAGAAAGATGGTTGGATTCATGTCATCTTTATTTAAAATAATAACATATAACAAGCCCAGTATCAAGTCTAAAAGAGAGAAGTTTCAAGAACCAATTGAACTATTTAAGGAAAAAGAAATTAGAAAAAAAAAGAAAAAGAGAGAGGAGATCAGAAGAACAGTTGAAGAAGAAGAGAGAAGAAAGAGAAGAGAAGAAGAAGAAGAAGAAGAAGAGAGAACAATAAAGAGAGAAGGAGAGAAGAACAGAAAGTAAAGATAAAAAATATCTAAGCAAATAAGCAGAATGATCAAATAAATCCTTATGTGAGCACAGGAAAACATATTTGAGTAAACTATAAATAAAAGAAAAGAAAGAAAGGAGGCAGAAAGATGAAGGAAAAAGATAATCAGTTAGCAGACAATAGACATAACATTATGGCAGAGGAGGTCTCATGGATAAGTAGTGGGTTGAAATTGTGTTCTATAATAGATAAGTGGGGAGAAATGTAGAGTATAGACAGAAGTAAAGAGGAAGAAGAAGAGAGCAAAGAAAGAAAGTGAAGAAAGTGAAAAGAAAATTAGAAACAAGGAGAAAGTGAGAAAGAAGAGAAGAAGTTAGTGAAGATTATGAAGGGAGGAAGGAGGTCATCCCATTCAGGACGCCCTCACCTGATTCAGATTGTAGTGACGGTCTGTGAACATCACCCAGTGACGAGCATCAGGCTGACCCTGTTCTGCACGGCGAGCTTCCAGGGCCAGGTCAGTGGCAAGCCCCTGTGAGCAGGTAAGGAGTGGAGGGGGGGGGGGAGAAGGCAGAGGGCAGGAAAGTGGAGGGTGTTGGAGGGGGAGAGGGAGGAAGAGAGGTGGAAGGTGGTGGTGGGATGGAATACTGGAGCGAGAAGGAAAGAGATGGAGGGGAAGGGGCGAAATGCAGGGAGGTTAGATTGGGGAGGGTATTCTTGGAAAATGGGGTGAGGGGGGACTGTGAGGCAAAAGGGAAGAGACAAAGGAATTGGGAAAGGGAGAAGGAGGAGGAATGAGGGAGAGAGGGTGGTGGGTAGGGGGCACGGGGTTGAAGACGGGAATGGGGGAGGGATGGTAGAGGAAGGTCGATAAGGAATGGGGTGATGGTGATGCCAGGGTGAGGTGTGATGGTTGTGCAAGGGAGAAGGGGGATATATAGAGAAAAACAGAGATAGATGGATAGATAGATAGATAAAGGGAGGACATGCAGGGGTTGCTTGTTCTTATAGTTCTAATTTGCGATATGACAACAACTATGCTCATTGCATAAACACAGAATATAAACAGTGCAGCACAAAATGTGTAAACCTTTCTTCCAGGGTTGGTGATAATTACGATAAAGATTACAACCATCTAAATTACAACAGTAGTTACTTCTTAACCAATCCAAATTCTCTGTACATCAGCGAAAACACCGCAACACACACATAAATATGTATCTCATTTAATAGCCTCTAATGGGATAGATAGCAGCTCCAGATCCTTCTCGGACATTCCATCCAAAATTACACGACAAATACCAGTTCCTCTCTAGACTTCTATCCCGAGACGTCTTACCGGCAGGCATCCACTCTTGCCAAAACTTGTGTGTGACCTGAGAAGTCTTAAGATAGTCCAAGGAAGTTTTTGGATACACTGACCATCTTCTCTCACCCTTCTCTTCTTCTTCCTCTCCTTCTTCTTCTTCCTTCCCTCTCCTTCCCCGTCTCTCTGTCTCTCCTCACTTCTTGTTCTTATTCTCTCCTCTTACTTCTTACTTCCGCGACGCTACTCTGCTCGAATCCACAAATCATTCCACTTCGAAGCATGGGAGTGACGACGTTGGAAATTGTCTTACGAAGTTTGTAACGAAGCCTTCAACCTCCCTTTCTCCAGCCTTAATGGAAGGGCCGAGCTTTTGAAGGTCGAGAAACTAGGGCAACTTTGGAGGCATACGGGAATTAGAGAGCTTGTAGGCCTTCGGGATTTTGAAACTTAGAGGGTGAAGGCGTGAAGTGAAGGCTTTAAGGGCTTGGTGGGAACTCGAGGCTTCTTCGGTACATCCCGAGACCCTTTTCCTTTCATATGTGAATAACTTAACGATCAGAGCATATGGTGATCTGGTGAGTAATAGTAAGGACGTTCACACACACACACACACACACACACACACACACACACACACACACACACACACACACACACACACACACACACACACACACACACACACTCTTACACAAACACAAACACAAACATACACACGAACATACACATATACACAAACATAACACACATACATACACAAACGTACACACACACATACAAACACAGCAGATCAAAAATCAAACATAACAATCAGAATCAATCCCAAACAGAAAGGTTTCAACATCACAAAAAAAACGAACACAACGACAAACAGAGAACAAAAAAGGCGAAAAATACACAAATGCAAAAGGAAAGGAGGTGAAGAAGGACGAGGAGCAGACGTAGCACGTGTAAGGGAGTGAGTGATGGCGGAGAGGGGAAAGAAAAACATAAAGTGATCATGCACGCTAGGGAGAAAAGAGACCAAGGGTTGAAAGAGGGGAGAAGAGGGAGTGAGGGAAGTGAGGGGAATGGCGAATATGAGGAAGGTGAAATGTTTGGTTTAAGAGAGGATGGTGAGCGTAGAAACAAATATGAAAAGAAGAAGAAGAAAGAAAGAGAGAGAGGGAGAGAGAGAGTGAGTGAGACAGAGAGAGAGAGAGAGAGAGAGAGAGAGAGAGAGAGAGAGAGAGAGAGAGAGAGAGAGAGAAAGAGAAAGAGAAAGAGAGAGAGAAAGAGAGAGAGAAAGAGAAAGAGAAAGAGAAAGAGAAAGAGAAAGAGAAAGAGAGAGAGAGAGAAAGGTAATATACGGACCAGGAGAAAATAGAAGGAATACGCACATGCTCTACCATACGAAACGTCAGCTTTCTCATGGAGCAGATGGAGCATGTTATATTGGGCAAAGTACAAGGCACAGCTGAATTCACAGTCGGCTTGACGGTACTCAAACCTAAGGAGGGGGGTGGGGGGGGGGGGAGGGCATGGCCAAGACAGTAGGCTAAATTGGGTTGCATTGTACTATAAATTGGAGTGATCTGTTGCACGTCCTTCCCTTTACATTGCTGAACAATTGACTTAACAACCATGAATATATATGGTAGGACAGTCAAAGGATAAATGGTTAGAGCGTATTTGAGAAATGCGTTGATTTCTTATCCTGAAAGATAAAAAGAAAATACAAAAAAATAAAGAAACATAGAAAGATGACAAAGTAATAAGAAAAGCGAAGCGGTATATTTCTTCTTCACATTGTATATTCAGATAACAATATAGATAATTTATGCCTTTTTTTGTCTTTCACTTCTGGATTTATCTTCCACGCACATGTTTTGCCATTTTATAATCATACATCTAAGTAATTTCCAATAGAATATTTCCCAAAAAGTACACTCGTTGATATGTTTTCTTTACGTAAGGGTTCTTCTTCTGCCAAGAGCACATTTTAAATCTGAATATAATTCCCACTTACACGTTTTCGAATCTTACAAACATATATCATAATTCATCCCCTCAACATGTTTCTCATAAATACACATTCATTCAGAATATATTCTTTGCGTAATGGTCCTCCTTCTGCCAAGAGAGTACAAGCGTAAGGAAATTCTCTAAGGACCACATTATGAGACCATATCCTCAGCCTGTTTTATGTTGCCCTTAAAGGTAACATTAGACTCGGGCCAAAGTTACAATGTTGGTATCCTATTACTTCCTGAGAGGCGAAGGTACTTGAAATAAGTACTCACTGAGCCTTTGGCTTCTGCGGCTTATATCTAAAAAAAGGAAAATAAAGTTTCTCTAAAAAAAAAAAAATCTCATTGTCCTGATTAAGACTTGTCTCTCTCAGGGCAATGTTTCCCCTTCTTTCTTTCTTTTATTTTTTTGGTGTCTCTAATTATTTTGTTTTGTTTATCTTTTGTATTTGGAACCGGTTCGGACGGTTATTTTTGCCTGTTTTATTTGCTTATTGTTATCTTTTTTTTCTTGAGTATATAACTGCATCTGTCTGTAAAGTAACGTTTCCACTTGGTCCCTCCCTTTTCCCCCCCAATCCTGATTAGGAACACCTCCATCCCCCCCCCCCCCACACACACACACCCTCTGACCCCCTCTCTCTCTCTCAAGGCAACTTTATGCCGAAAGTTGCCATGATCTTTCCCACTCTCACCCGTACGAGATGATACGTACCTCCAATCATCACAGCTTCCCATTTACTCTTTTCCTCCCCCCCCCCCCCCCCCCCCCCCCCCCCCCCCCCCACCCCCCCCCCCCCCCCCCCCCCCCCCCCCCCCCCCCCCCCCCCCCCCCCCCCCCCCCCCCCCCCCCCCCCCCCCCCCCCCCCCCCCCCCCCCCCCCCCCCCCACCTCCACCCCTTCCTACCATTCCAGAACTACATCGAGAGGGCAGGTAGCAGGAAGGAAAGGAGTCCGTACCATCATGCAAACCATTAAAGAAGAGGAAGTTGAAGTATGGGATCAATACTGTCTCCCATATATCAAGAACGACCAACATGCCAAGTGATAAGGGAAAACTTATGAAAAGGAGGAGGAGAGAGGGAGAGAGAAAATGCGAGAGCGAGGTGAATGGATGCGTGGTAATGAATTGATAATAGGGTAAACATGATTAATGTGAATATGAGTTTTGTTGGGGACTATAGTGGTGGTGATAAGTACGAGTATTATGATCATCACAAATGAATTTAAAAAAAAGTGATGATAGTAAAACCAATATCACGAAAGATGTTATGTTGAAAAGTAGTTGCATTCGTAATTGTAGCCTCTGCAACTGGGGTTAGGGTAATATGAGACAACAAAGAAAGGGCTCCATGGATTGATTTACAAATATCACGAACTATTCCAGAGATGACCGACCATACGAAGCCACAAACTAAAACCCTCTTCAATCACGCCCTCCTTTCTACCTCTTCCCCTATCCCCTCTATATCCCTATCCCCTCTATCTTCCTATCCCCTTATCCCTCTATTCCCCTATCCCTCTATCCCCTTATCCCCTCTACCCCCTATCCCCTCTACCCCTGCCTTGCAACATCATAAAGTCGACGCTTTTCTTGTGTATTTAAACCCCAAGCCTCCGTGTGAGAGGGGAAAGGAGCAATTCATCATGCAAAAAAGGAGAAAAAAAATGCTCTTTATCACGAAATCCTGTTGATAAACATTCCATACCCTCCTACCCTCCAGTCCCTTCATATCCCCCTCCCCCCTCCCCTATACCCCGTCCACTCCCATCCACTTCTCTTCCCTCTCCTTCTCCTGTCTCCCTCCACCCCATTGGTGGCACCTTCTCCCTCCTCTCCCTCCTTCTCCCTCCTCTCCCTCCTCTCCCTCTCTCCTCCCTGATAGTTCATTCATGTCGATATACTCATCTTTCCATCCCCCCCCCTGAGTTGAAAAAGGGGGAGGGGGATAGGGAATGGGGAAGGGAGAGGGAGAACGA